>CATIWR010337752.1:0-105718 GCA_949677035.1 Omphalea diandra
TATATATATATATATATATATATATATCCAAATGAATTAATTCTTTTTAATAAATAAATTAGACACATAATTATACAACATAGTCAAAATTTTGGTCATTATAAGATATATGGAAAATATGATGAATTTTTAAATTCTGCCTTATTTAAAAGTCATCACAGCCTGATCAGGTCTTACATTCTTAGCCATACCTTAAATTGTACAAATACAATTGCAAAATTGATTTCCTAGTAGATACATAACACATAAAGGAACATTTCTCATTTTTAAGACATTGTCTAATTCAATTTATAAAGTCACCAAAATAAATGGTCAATCTCAAGGTGAACAGGTTTTCAACATGTTGAGAATTAGTTGCAATGAAGGAGCAATATCTGCTCACCCATAATATATTTGGCAAAATTGTTTTACAAAATGTATATGAAACATAAATCTACAAATTTCAAATTTAGCACATTACCAGCCTTAATGAATGAGTCATAACTCTTCACACACACCATATTATGCAAAATTGTTTCATATAAATTTAGAAGGGGCATAAAGCTACAATTTTCATGGTTTACACTTTCCGTAATTCCTCTTCCAGTGTTATGAAATCATAGGTGAAAGAATTTGCTCGTACAACAAAACCAATATAATTAGCTCTTAGTTCTCAACTTTCATACATGAGCTCTACCTCAAATGTTCCATCTTCTTATTAATTATTGATGTTTTAAAATGTCATGAGGGAGACTTTCATATGGAAAAAAAGATAAAATCACTTACACCTTTTGCCAAAACTAGAAAAGCTTAGGGTTCCTTCCCATGTAGCTTACTTTTTCTTTCTCTTCTTCTCCTTTATTTCTTTCTTCCTTAGATCTCTCTTTCTTTTGTTGTCCCTCATGTTTTGTTTCTCTCTAATATGCTCTTAAAGGCGAAGAAGTTCAATTTGTAAACCTATTCTAATAAAATAAATTTATGGTGGCTTACAACCATTGGTTGGAAGTTCAATTTTCTTCTTTTAGTCCATCTTCTTCGCTCGTTCATCACCTTCATCCATCTATTAATCCTTATATGCTTCTTATACTTTTAAATAATCTCTAACACACCATTATTTATGATACTATAACATCCACACAACATATGTTAATTTGCCATGCACCTATGCAAACATCATATATATGTTCAAGTACCCTAGATGCAATGGTGCAAGTGGCATCGTCATGCTTATCAAATTCACATATGTAATGATCATTTATCCAAAACACATGTTCATATAGGATTGTAAATCATTTATGCAATGAGTATGTTCATGTGAGAGTGCTAATGAATGAGGATTGAGATGTTACATGAAATAGGGGCCCAATAGGTAGAATTTTGACTGTTTCAATATTTTGTCTGTAATGCCGAATAGGGTGATTCCAAATTTCATTTTTAATTTTTCAAAATTTCAAAAAGTGAACAGGGCTATTCAAGATTGGAACCAACATTCATGAAATGGAACAAACATTTAAATAGGATGTTTAATGGGAGTTTTAACCTATTTAAGAAAAAGTTTGAAAGACCTCTCTGAATAGGGCCATTCAAGTTATGAACTGGGCCATTCATAAAGTAATTTTTAGACTATTTTTCACTCACTTTCCAAAAGTATGTAAGCTTGAAATGCTCAATATGACTCACTTCAAAGCCTTAATTATGAAGAATTATGACATTTAAGAAGTTGTTTGGACAAAATTTCTATTTGAGTTCATATTTATTGAACTTTGGAAAAAATCCTTTTGAATTTTGATGAACATTCAAGTTTGATTTAAAAACATTTTCAAAAACAAAATTTTTCATGAATGTAGTAAATAATCAATCAAACACATGCACATAAGCTCATACAAATCTGAAGACTTCAAGATTATAATGCACCATATATGATTTTTCATAAGGTGTTGCAACAATCATTCTAAACTCTCTTTTGATGAATTGCATCCTTTCATCACAAAAAGATTTAGTGAAAATGTTTGTCAATTAGTGGTTAGTGTTTTAAACATGACATCTTTATTATTCATATAATGTCTAATAAAATGATATCTTATGTCTATATGCTTGCTTCTATAATGTAGGATAGGATTTTTTGACAAGTTGATGGCAGTGTGTTGTCACACTTGATAGCTACATGATCAACAACTATGTTATAGTCTAAGTGTTATTGCTTCAACCAAAGGATTTGAGCACAACATAATCTAACAACTAAATATTTTACTTCATCTATGGAAAGAGCCACTAAATTTTTATTTTTTTACTACTTCAAGGCATTAATGAGTTTCATAGTAAATAACAAATGCCTAAAGTGTTTTTTCTATCTATGGTACATCAAACAAAGTCATTAGCATAATATGTTATAAGATCAAATAAGGATCTTTTAGGATACTGTAATCCTATATTTGATTTATCATTCAAATACTTAAGGATATGTTTGATTGCTTGCAAATATGACTCTTTAGAATTAGCTTCATATCTAGAGCAAACACACACACTAAACATAATGTCAAGTTTAGAAGCAGTTAGTTACAAAATGCAATTAAATCATACTTTTAAAGAACTTTTGATCTACAACCTTACCTTTCTTGTCCAATTCAAGTATGGTGTTTGTGCTCATAAGAGTTTTGCAAGGTTTGCTTATGTCCATACCGAATTTCTTTAGTAGTTCTTTGGTGTACTTGGTTTGATTTATGAAAATTCTCTTTTTTCTTTGCTTGATTTAGAGCTAAAGAATAATTTAAGTTTTCTTATTATGCTCATCTCAAATTCACTTTGCATAACATTTAATAAATCTTCACGGAGATAAATTGTAGCAGCACCAAATATGGTAATATCAATATATATTTGGACAATCAAAATATCCTTGTCATGCCTTTTGATAAAAAATAGTGGTGTCAATTAGATCTTTTGAAAAATTGTTTTCTAAAAAGAAATTTACTCAACCTATCATACCAATTTTTAGGAGCTTACTTCAAGCCATATAAAGTTTTGGTGAGTTTGAAACATGATTTGAAAACCCATAGCTTTCAAAGATTATGAGGTTCATTAACATAGAATCCATTCTTTACAAACCTATCTAGAAAAGTACTTTTAACATCCATTTGAAAGAGTTTGAAATTCATGAATGATGCAGATGTTAGTAAAATCTTAATTGCTTCTAACCTTATAATTAGGGCAAAGGTTTCATCATAATCTATGTCCTCCTTTTTTGTTGTAACTCTTGGATACTAACTTAGCCTTATTTCTTATTATAGCCCCAAACACATTAAGTTTTTTTTAAAGACTCACTTAATTCTAATAATGGACTAATTTTTAGGTCTTGATACTTGAGGTTCACACCTTATTCCTTTCAAATTGATTGAGCTCTTTTTATATATTAAGAATTCAATTTTTATCATTTATGGTCTCATCTATGGTTTTAAGCTCAACAAAAGAAATCAAGGCTTATTACATCCCTTTTTAAAATGATCTAGTGATTACCTTTTTTATGAATCATGAATAGTGAGATATTAGGATAATATTTCTTATATGTCTAATTTTTCTCAAGCTCTTGAATAATTGTTTTACTCTTTAAGAAATTTAAGGTAGATCTTCTCTACCTGATTCATCATTATTGTTTCTTTGATCACTTTCCTACTTGCCTTTTCATTAATATTAAGCTCATCCATGGCACCTATAAGATTATCAACATCCTTTTTCTTTCTTGGGGAAGTTTGGTTTGATTAATCAAATGCAACATGACTTATTTATAACAAGAGTTCTCTTGTTGAAGACTCTATACCCTTTACTAATGATAAAATAACCTAAAAAGATACATTCATTATATTTAGAGTCAAAATTACCTAGGTTGTCTTTCGTGTCTAAAATAGAACACTTGCAAGTAAAGACTTTAAATATACAATTTTAGGTTTGCTTTGATTCCATAACTCATAAGGATTTTCTTTAAAATAGGTCTTGTTAGACCTCTATTAAGAGGTGTTTATGGCTTTTACCCAAAACTGTTTTGATAAATTATACTCATTAAGTGTGGTTTCAGCCTTTTATTAAATAGTTCTTTTTTTTTCCCCCTCTCAACTACACTATTTTTTTTTTATGAGTTTTAAGAGTTGAAATGGTATGAGGAATCCTATTTTCATTATAAAAATTTTGAAACTTAATATTTTTCAAATTCTCCACTATGGTCAATCCTAATGGCTAAGATTTTAAATCTTTTTGTTTTCAATTCTTTTGGCAAAATATTTAAAAGCATCAAAATATGAATTTTTATGAGGGAGAATAAAATTGAAGTAAACTTTGAAGAATCGTCAGCAATGACAAATGCACAATGTATTCCATACTAGCAACTCTAATAGGGCCAAAAAGATCCATAGGCAATAATTGGAGAAGTTTAGAAGATGTTTTAAAGATGTCACAAAGGTTGATCACTCCCTTGATAAATCTAAATTTTGTATTCTACTAAAAACACAAGAAAACAAAGCAAAGCTTGCCTAAATTAATATTATGATTAATGATAAAGTTGTTTTTATAAAGTTTTGGGATGACTTTTATAGGCAAAGACAATAAATAAATATTCCTAAACAAAGAAAACAACTAAAAGAGACCCTCAGATAAATAGGAAACCTTAGCCATCCTATCTAAAAATTCATCTTTAATAAGAAAAATACAAAAACTACTAGATTGGGTTTACATGATCATATAGGTGGATGTTTGGCCATGTAGTTTTGTGATTCCATTATTCTTTTTACAGTTCTGTTTTTAAATAGTCATGCTCTTCAAGTACATGGTCGTGTAAATTGCTACATGGCCATAGATTATTCTTACATGAGGGTTTGAATAGAGTATGCATAGTCCAAAATCTTTTGTTTCTCATCAAGGTCGTGCTTTTAGCTATATGGTTGAGTACATGAGCATGTTTGTGGTCATTCATGCTTGCAGCCATGTAATCTGCAGTTTCAACACTTGCTTTTCTACACGGGCATGCACCTAGTTGTGTATCATTCAAGTAGCCTTATTCATCATCTTTGACATAAACATAAGTAATTATTCCTAGTAGGGCTTTGACATTCTAAATAATGACCTCTTTCTCTTGCATTTCCAAGGTTAAACTTTGCAATACTTCCTTCATTCTTTTAGTCCTTGTCCTTGTCATTGGTCTTTCAATCCCTTGCAATGGATCTTTGCTAACACCTTGATCTTTATCAAGTACTAAGTCAAATAAAGCCTTTATAAAATAAATCTTATAGCTATTCTTTCCATTTTTTAAGCTCTATAGGTGTTATTCGATATGGTATTGTGAAAAGAGTATCCAACACCAGATCAATATAAAATTTTATCTCCCTTTTAAAAACCAATCTTAATATTTTATTAGAAATATGTTAAGGTATTCCTTAACAATAGGTATATTTTTAGCTTTTTGTTTTTCTTCCAATATATCCTTACATGACTACCAAGTATTCTTGGCATCCATGTTTCAATATTTTTTTAGCTGTTATGGCTAATACTACAGTGCAAGGAGTCACCAATAGATCTACTTGAAAACTAAATTTTGTATCACTTGGAATGTGAAAATTATCCACTTTTTTTTTTATAATAGTCTAAAGTAGTATAGTATATGGCTACCACTAGTGCATCCTAAGGTGAAGGACTAGGTCAAATAAAGCCTTTATCTAATAAATCTTATAGTCACTTATAAGCACTAATTTTTGAATTGCTGAGATGCGAGGCTAATGATGAGAAACTTGTTGAAGCCATTCTTAAAAAGGTGGAAGAAACAATGCCCAAGAAGGGGCAAAAGCTTAAAATAAGCCTTGAATCAACCCTACCCTTAAACACCTAAACCTAAAGAGCCTAATAAGAACATGGTTGTTAAAATTGCATTTTAACTCGTACAGTTTATGATTTTATGAGTCAAAGTCTGTCAAATGAGTAAATGAGTGTATAAAAATGATTCTTATGTAAAATCAAAGTAAAAACGTGTTTAAACACTCTAAACACAACGAAATCATTTTTATGATTCTACGATTTTATGATTTTTGGACACTTTACTAGAGCTGAGTATAAAATGTCTTTGATTATAAGTCATTACTTAATAAATTTTAAGTAGTATTTATTTATATGTTTTGTATTGTTAGTTTAAATGAGTGATGGACTTGAACTAATTTCTTTTTGGTATTTTAATTTTTTAATATGGGATATAAGCTTAAATTGATTTTTTTAATGTAGTTTTATGTGTATTAAATTTTTAAAATATCTTATTTATATTTTTATATATGCAGGATTTAATTTGTATACCAACTTATTTATATTTTTATATATGTATAATTAGATTTTAAAGGGTATTTTATTATGTCATAAAATCTTATGATTTTACAATACAAAATTACAATACAAAATTATGAGTCCTCCACTGATTCTAGATTGAAAAAGTGAGTTTGGCTACCTGGAATGAAAGATTATGAGAGTGGTTTGTAAACTTGAATGGTCTATATAGATAATTGATGGCCTGTGCAAAAAATTCAAATAGGCCAAATAGCAAGATGTTTTTGGAACAGTAATCAACCAAGCCTAAAAGGTTGTACAAATAACCAATGGTATATATTGATAATCTCTATCTTTTACTTCATACCCTCTATCAATCAAACACAAATTTTTTAGATATAATAATACTATACAGTTATTTAGGAGTACTCACTGTTCAGTTAACCAAGTAATGGGTATCAATTTAGATTAGTCGGTCAATTTGGAAGTTTTTCAAATGAAAATCAAATTAAAAGAACAAAAATTGCTGACTTAATTATTTGAAAATTTGATTAGTTAACCGATTAATCACCAATTGATCAGAAAATATATACATTATGTTTTCTAGAGTAAAAATGTATTTTTATCAGAAAGTATATATATATATATATATATATTACACTTCATCAACCAAATTTCAAACACTGTCAATGAAAAGTGAAGAAACCAATTCTTTACTATGAGCAATTAATATGGAGGCTAAGAAGCAAAAATTGAACTCTTCAGGAAAATCCTTTCAAAAAAATAAGTCTGTAAATCAACCACCCAGAAGAAAACACATTTTCCCTAAACCGTTGCATTTTATTGAAGTCAGATTGAATTCTCATACAATATTCACATAAGCCAAATCTTGCACTTCTGTTTTGGAGTAGACATAAATAGGACCAGGAAAATAACCTTTAATAAGAAATGTGGATATCTCTCTAATACGCCACAGGTATAAAAAGCTTTTCTGCTGATAGCTCTCTAATATGCCAGCACCTTGGCATGAATAATACGTACGCATAAAAAGTTTATTTAGCATTCACAGTCTTGCACTTCTATTTTGTATATATATGTGTGTTTAATAATAATAAGAATAATAATAATAATAATAATAATAGTAATAATAAAGAAGCCAGAATTCATCACTATGCCATTGGAAACACAGACCCAATTCGATCTCCAAAGCGGTAGCACTTAATGTTCACGGGGTATGGACCCAACTCTACATGGTTTTCCTCTCGACCCACATAGAAACAGAGAGTGTAGAGTGCAATTTCAAACTCTGGGCTCACACCCACAAAAATGCTTGATACAGATTTGAGAACTCCATTCCATTCAAACTGAACAGTAAGCAACTGGGTTTCAGAGTCAGGCTGTTACATAGAAATCGTCAAGGCAAGATCCAGGATGTAATAGCAATTCAACATGGAACAAAATCAACCTTTGCATAAGGATTTTATGCTTTAATTACATATCGAAAATACAAGCTTCAATTTGTTAGAGACTGCAAAAAAAAAAAAAAAAAAAAACCATCTAAATATTTGTACTAGAACATTCCTGTTTAAGTAACAGATGGTCCAAACAATAAGCCCATTTTTATCAAAAGAACATCTCAAACCTTGAAGATCTTAAAACTTTTTTTTTCCTTTTCTTCAACAGAAGAACATAGAATCATCAATATTTTAAATTGAACAATTTCCTTTATTTCAAAGAAAAGAGGCATGGATTTGCTACTTCCAAACATCCACTGAGGGAATCCTCCACCCAATATTTAACCTAATTTGTAAAAATCTTTATTAATATTTCCACAAAAATTGACCTTCGTCTCCCCTCTTTTTGCCAGATTTAAGCACAATAGCCAACAAGTAATACTAGGTCCAAACAAGTTGATACTCATTCCAAAACCAAAATATAGTCTCTTTTCTCAATGTTTCCCTGTATGCTACATCCCAAACCATGTGTCCACTTCATGTATTAGCAGTTAGACAAAAATAAATGAAAATCTAAGTATTATTAAATGAAAGAATATTAAATTCCATGGAGCAAGAGTGAACAGCAGAAGAAGTGAAACTCATTTATTGAGGAACATTTCAGTTGTAATTATGAAGCACTAAATAAAGGGTAATAACATCAAATATGCAGATAAAGTACATAACCACTGCTGCCAGAAAGATTATTTTCCTGTTTTGAAATTCGAATTCCAATATTCTCTATATTACATCATAATTTAATGAAGTGAGAATAAGATCACTTACAATCTGCCCGTGTCGCCGGGGGAAAATATAGCCTTGATAATCAACAGTCCCCTTTGCTTCTTCTAGATAAAACTGAACAAGAGAGAAGAAAAATTGAGGCTATATATCATGAGTAAAAATTAAAATAGAAAAGATAAAATAAGAACAAATAACGATCCACAAGGGAACTTAACAAATGTTAATAAAGTGATCATTTGGCACACTTGGAGATATTCCCTTTCCAAATTCCAAAATGCCAACATCATAATACATCAGACAGTCTGTGAGACTGAATTTGACTGAGGATTAGTAATTATATTACAGTAGCTCATAATCTATTGCAGCATGTAATCCGATCCAAGGGAATTAACCTTTCCTCCATGGCAATACTGACTTTGTCAGTCTTTACCACCATAGAAAAGGGTTATATGAGTATGCTATAGTACAGACCATGAAACATGAGTTCATATGAGACATCAGTTTAAATAAATACTTTTGGTAAGGACATACATTGAAGAGAGTGCTAGAAGTCCTAAGCATGCAAGAGTTGAGACATAATTTTCAGAAGATAGGCTTCCTTTGGGCAGAAAATAAAAATGGAAAATAAACATAAAAATAAATAAAAATCATAGAACAAATTCAGAAATCAAAATTGTAATAAGACATACACATACCTGAAGCCAGTTATGAAAACCAGAAACTTCTTGTTCCCCACGACTCTTAACTTCTCCGACAAAAACATGTTCAAAAGCAGAAGAGGAACCACAAGTACCACCTCGACCATAGAGGTCAAACCAGATGCTTGTCAATATTTTTTTAAAATCACGATAATCGTCAGATATAATGCCTTTGGATGCAAGAAACTTATGAAGATATTTAATTGGTGCAGTTCTACTTATTTCTTCTATAAAAGCAGCTTGCTCTTGCCTCTCTTCTGAAGTTATAACTTCTTTGCATCCTTCATTTGGATTGTAATTGTCAAGAAGAGAACAAAACCGAGAAAAGGTAGGCCTCCTTAATATGTCTTCATTTAGCCAGCTAAATAGGCTTCCTTGTGCCATATCTTCCTTCTCATAGATCTTTTTGCCTTCACCACAATCTATCTGATAGTCCTTGCCAGGCACCAAACGATTTATGTCAAGTTGCCAGAGCTTGCTGCAAGCTTTTGATAGGTCAGCAAGCTCCTCCTCTGAAGGTACTGAATTTGCATGATTTTCAACCTCATTGGAGTATTCTTGTTCACTAGGAGGTTTTTTGTATCCATACCAGTGATCCTTTTGTATCTGTCAACATGACATTTAAAATTCAGTTATAATCTTTTTGCTCAAGTTGGATCATGAAGCATTAAGGGCCACACCATCTGAATGTTAATCCAACAAGCAAGGTGACAAAGTAAGCGTTTATCCCTCCTCTTACAAGAAATTGTAGAGTTTCAAGGAGAGATAATTTTACCCAATATATAGAATCAGGAGATTTCTCATTAGGTGCCATTAAAATGGTAATGAGATCTGCTTGAAGAGAAAATAGTAATGAGCAGGGTGATAATATACCTTGTGCGGTCGCTTATGATGCTTTTTGCCAACAGGCTCCCAACTATCATTGTCCTCACCTCCTTCCTGTATGAGAAATTGAAAGATATGGACTTGTGTTTTAAGTTTAGGCAGTTAGTGTCATGATAATGAGTAAACAAAAAAAAAAAATTACAAAATCCCCCAGGAAGCAACCTTTCTGTCCCACTGATTTTGGTCATAATCATGTCGCTCATTTCTTTGATACCCTTCATGAACATCCTGCATTGGGAATTTGAAGAAAACGCACATTACTCATTGAATACAAAAATATTGAAAAGTTAGAATGAGAAGACATGCAAAGTACTGAAAAATGACCAAAATCTTTAATGCAGTCTAAATTCAAAATAGATAGATCATGACAGCCATTGTCATTCATGGCCCAATTTTTCTAAGGCCATAGCCTTGTATAATGCTCACACACATAGATATCATACATAGATTTACAAGTTCATACAATGACCATACGAAATTGCCTTCTGTGAAAAGGAAAATCATTAGTTAATCTATATATGACCATACGAAATTGCCTTCTGTGAAAAGGAAAATCATTAGTTAATCTATATACATGAAAGAATGAATTTCATTAATAAGATAATAAGAGAAATGCTAACACCCTCCTCTGATTTAATTTAATCAGGTTCACCTGGAACATGTTTGGAAGTCTTAAGATGTAACAATTCAATTCAATTCTGGTTGCTCAATTGTCATGTTTGATATCTGTTTTTGGAATAATTTCTCATTCAACAAGTCAATTCAATTCAATTCAATTCTATTGATAGAATTCAATTTATAAATGATTTCGTAGTAGAATTCCTGCGTTTGGGATAAATTTTAAGATAATAGAACTCATCTGAATTCAACAGAACAAATTCGCCTACTTTCTTATATTACCCATAATTTAAAAAGAGACATGTTGGGTGTTCTGTAGGTGGACCATATTAAATGAAATTAACTCTTGCAAAATCATACTGACTAACTCAAAAGAATTGAAATCCTTTCAATTATTTAGTTCCAAACAACAGAATTGGCTAAATAGACTGAATTTGATTCCCACATTTGTTAAGTCATTTAGTTCCAAATGTGATTTGTTTCAAACATGTTATTAGTGATGGCATTCGATTGCATGATATAATCAGAACCAAACGCAAAAACCATATACAACCCTTCGGTGGTGGTCTTGAAGGTCTCATTCATCCCTTCACTCTGTTCCTTCAAATTTTTTAAAATAATAAACATTAAAAATTCAGAAACTAAATTTAAAGAATAGAAAAAAAAAAAACCTCTTGGCCCCACTGATTTATGGAACGACAAAAAGCATGCGTACGACCGCCGGTAACTTGATCTTCGTTATCCTGCTCATCGGATACCACCTGCGCATTTTAGCCAATACTATTACATAAAGCTACTCGAAAAAAGAAAAGAAAGAAATAGCAGAGAGGACGACGTATTTACTTGCGCGCAGCTGGATCTGGACCTTTCATTTCGGCACTCTGAGGCCGATTCCTCATCTTTGTCGTCACGGCCAAGCGCCACGTCCATCAGGCCCTTGATCAGACCGTCCATTTTCGAGTGAGGAAGGGAGAGATGGAGACAGAGTCAGTGAGTGAGTGAGTGAGATGCGGGCGAGATCAGGCAGTTGAAATAAGGTCAATGAAAGAGAAGATGGAGATGGCGGGTAATCAAACCAATAAAAATTTATGATATAGGCCTGCCCCAACAACCTGCATAATGGCACTTGGTACATCCTGCGTCTAGTCATGTTGCATCAAATGCAAATAATGTATACGCTTTTTTTTTTAAAAAAAAATAAACAATCCCTTTCATTAATAAAAATTAATAAATACAATATATGATAGATAAAAAATTTGATTACGTCAAAAAATACATATAAATCTTATTATAAATATGAGTTCTTTCTTTAAATTTCATTAATCGTATTAATGAAATAATTATCTATAACTCTTTAACTGCATTTGGCACATTGACAATAAATGTATTTCGTTTGGTGGTGATATTAAGATGTAAATTAACTTCATTATTATATTGAATCATAAATTGACTTCATTATTATTTGATGAGTCTTTAAATGAGTTCGATTTTTTAAATATCAAATTCAAACTCTTTTTAACTTTTATGACGAAAAACAAATACATTTTCATAAAGAAATATAAATAAGCTTTCATCAATAAAGACAAAATGAAAGACACATAATATTTCAATAATAAAATTAATAAACTAAAAATAAATAAATCTAACATAAGATCCTAATGTTAGATCCCAAATAGAATTTCAACCAAATAAATTCATTTTCATTGTCAGAAAACCTTAATTTATCTCCGATTATTGAAATCTTAACAGTTATAAGATTTTTTTCTTACATTTTTTATTTATCATATGTTTTTTTCAAGTTTATTGCTAAAGAAATATAAGAGATTTTACTCTTAAAATCTATAAATTTTGATTAACTCATACAAATAAAATGAAAATATGATTTGATTATTTATTGTGATTGAAAAAAAACTTGCGAGAGGAAAAAAAAAAAAGAAAGAGAAGAAGGCGAAGAAATGAAGTTAACTATTGTCAATAACAAAAAAAGTCATTGACGGTAGCCTAAAAAAAAAATCAAATAGAGGTCTCTATGTGAAGTGGCTAGAGTTTTAATAATGTATATACATTTAAGAATGTCTACTACCTCTATTCTAATATAGTAAGGCTTTTTTCGACATGGTAGGCCATTTATCTCTTTCCCTTTTATTTTTATTTTTATTTATTTATTCTTTTTCTTTTAGCACTTTCGAATTTTAGTCACCATTGTAAACCTTGATTTGCATGTGAACATTAGGTAGATTAGCTTATAGGACACTCACTTATGGAATTTTTAAAAATTATTTACTAATTGTCTACCTTATTGTTGCCTCATTTTGTGTGTCTATGCTTTTTTCAATTTTTGCACATTAAAATTGCCTAAATTAGTTATAAAATAATTTAAAAAGGTTAGGATGCATACTTGTAAGACTTGGTTAAATTTATTTTTGGAATTTATCATAATTTTACTGAATCTCATTGGATTTTGTGATTTTTAAATTATTTTTGTATTGATTTTGCAAGTTTTATGAATTTTTGTGATATTTTGTATATCAATTTATTTTTCACAATTTTTATCCATTTTTTGCAAATTGATCCATGTGATGCTTGCGAATTTGATGTTTTTATTGTGAATGTCTATCATTACTTAAGCTTTGCCCTTTATTTCCTACATTCATATAAACGCCAAGATTAACCCCCAAATTATTTGATTTGACTTGCACATATATCAAGGCTTTTCTTGTGATATTCATCCAAAACTTTGCATATAATCATGATTTTTCGTGCTCTCTAAATTTAATTTGTGTTTTTCTTATACCTACACGTGAAACATGAAAAATTAGCAAGTCTTTCATCTTTGGAGCTATGATCATTGCAGAACAAAATGTTTGTGGCTCAGTGGAAAACAAAACCTGTTTACAGGGAAATTACACATCTGTAGATTTCTGTTTTGCACAGCCACTAGCCAAATTTTCACCTATATCTGAATTACTCTCATTCAATGTTCTTCCATATGCAATACCCCTTACAACCAAAAAGAGCTAAATTCTCAGTGAGATCCTAAAGATTGGACCACCAAGTGAGGATCATCAACAACCCTCACCGGCTTCCAGTCAGATTCTTCCTTCAATTGCCTTAGAGCAGCAAAATGAAGAGCATCACTTTTCACTTGATAAATGTTACAAGCCCAAGGATATGAATCTGGTGCTGACCAGATCTTTTGTTCTTCAAATTCCGTTTGTTCCACCAATGATTCAGCTATACACCGCATCAAATTGAGTTCTGGTTCCTCAAAACCAGCCACAACAACACATCCAGGAGACACAAATCCCTCGGGAGCCCTTGGATGCCAAATTGACACTGGAGTTTTGTAGTCATCCAAGCAATTCCTCCATACCTGAAAAACTCCCAAGTGTTGTGCTTAGTCCTATGACAGGCAAAATATAAGAATCTAGAAACAGATACTATGATAGTCTACAATACAGGGTCCTCTACTCCAAATTCCTTTCATAATTGATTGAACATTTCTCACCAAGTCATAACCCAAGGGAAGTGCAAACAATTTGTCAATGTTGCGATAAACAGCAGCAACATTTGGAGGGTGGCTGCCAACACGAGCTATATCCCCAATGGAGATGTATCTAGAGACAATAAATATAAATTCCAGCATCAGAAGCATATTGAGTGTAAAACATATCATTGGTGAAAAAACAAGGTGCAAAATAATAAGATTCCATAACAAATCAGCATTTGAACCACAACCAACTAGAACATTTAAAAAACTTATAATAGGCAATGAAATGAGAGTGGATTGACATCACGAAGAATAGCTGAAGTTTATTTACTATGCATTTCTTACGCATAAAGGATAAGGACAAAAATTAGGTAAAAGTATTTCCAAAATGATAACACTATTCCAAGTTTTTTTCTTTTTGGATAGCGAAGTTCAGAGGAGCGGCAGGCAAGCAAGAAGTTCATCTAATGAAGTTGAAGTAGTTTCAGTACTTCATCGATTTTAGTTGAAGTAAAGGATTGATCTCTATCGTATCAAATAAGGGGAATCACTTGATGGGTCTTCTAAGACCTGTGATCAAACCCTGCTCACAAAAGAAATAAAAACAAAGGGAAAATTCCTTGATTTGTAACCCAGCACTAAGATCAAAGGTATAGACAAACAAATAAAAACTACTGATGTCTGTGTCCTACATCTTAATATTCCAAGGGTAACTAGAAAAACGGAGAGTGCCTATTAATTATGGAAGTATGGGATTTACAAGAGACAAAATAACAACTCATGATTACCCGTTTGGACAAATGGGTCTCCAAATGCTGCAGATCCTACCATCCTCCAGAACCTGATAAAGAAAAAAATTCAATTACATCAGCATGCAATAATATTGTCCAACCAGTTTCGCAAAATACTTAAAAAACAGAAAACAAAATGAACATAGCCAGGAAAAAGGAAAACACCTGCTTCCTACCCAATTTGCATCGACCTTTAGATTCCTGTTCACTGCTCCAAATCTTCAAAAAGTTGATAGTGTGTTTAACAAATCTTCCTTCATCAGAAGCAGAACTTGATGAAGAAAGATCTCTCAACTTAATAATTGCTTTATTTAGGGTATGTGGTGCTCCCCCATCAACCTCACTCCAGGAAAAATAGACATGTCTCTGACTTGAAGGAACCTTTGCAAGTAAACATCAAGAAACCTATCAGAATTACATACTCAACACCCCTCCATTCGGATACAATCTAATCAAAGAAACACACAAACACACTAACAACCTTTAGAATTAGGCCTTTCATATCAGATTTGTATGCTTTCCACACCCTATGGACTGCAGAACATATCCTAACAGCTTGGGGTGCACTTCCCTCTGATTCCTGCTCAACATTGCATTTTATGACATGAACAAAACTTTCTGATCTTCTAAAGCTCTTGAGATGGAGAAGTAAGTGAGAAGGTTGACGGCAGCCTGCTTTTGCTAATTCCAGTGCCATGAGCTCTTCCCAAGGCACATCCCACATGATCTTGGATGGTCTCTTGTCCATTTTGTCTAGAGCTGGGCACTAGATAAAAAGCAGATAACAAGATAAACGTTAATACAATTCAAAAGCAGTCAATAAGAAATTTTTTTGACAAGGATATGTTTCTCTTTTACTAACCTGAAGTAGCATCACTCTTTTGTTTGTTACTAAAACAATCCTTTGATAAGGCACAAGAAAAAATTCTTCAAAACAATCGGACCATGCAAATTTTGAAGGCTCCTTAAATATTTCAGTACAACCAAATCGTCGACTTGCTTCTGCAAGATAAAGTATCATCTGGAAACGAAAAGGGGAAAATTAAGAAAATATCAAGAATTGCATTCGAATTTTCCTAGGAAATAATCTTAGAATTAAGATTAAGTTATGGGCATGAAATTCTTAAGTGCTGACCATGTTTATGAAATAATCAAACAAACAAGGCTATAGGAAAACAGTTTTTTGACTTCCATTTTCATTTTTCGTGGGAAATTCAATTTTTCTCCATGGAAAACTTGGAAAGTGTGTTCATTTCTTAAAAAAAAAAAAAGAATTAAAAAAAAAACAGTTATGTTAGAGAGAGTTAAAAAAGAAACATAGATTATGCAAAAGAAAAAATTAGAAAACTAAAGCGAAGTACAGTTATAAGACTAGGCCTACGAAAATGCACCCTTAAGTTCAGGCGTGATCACCAAACTTCATTGTGGACTTGAGATAACCAATAGCAGGAAAGAATTGCATTATCTCAACTAATTTATCGGTCACCATAATAGTTGTAGTCTCTAAATTACAAGCATAAAGACCCAACACCTATCATTTTCAGAATTAACAACAGATCTGAGATGTGTTTATTTTGATAAACCCAAACATTTTTTTCGAATTGATCAGACACAGTGACATGGTTTTGTGTTCTAATACAAACTCATGTGTGAACAATAGCAAGTACCTGCCCAACAGCTTCCTTCTCACAATACTCCCTGAGAATAGAATCAGCACGAATTGCCCGAGGGTTTCTAATTCTCTGGGAGGTGGTCTTGTTATTGAGAATCTCTAAGCATTTGGAACAACTTGCACCTATTCCATCAACTGTCAGTGAAACAAAATCTAATGCCCCACTAACTGGTTGTACAATAAATCCCAAGAATGCACGCCCAAGTCCGTGAGCAAGACCTAAGAGACCATTCTGTCTGGCACTCTCTACTGGCTTTGTCAGAACTCCAGATACACCAAAGGCAACACCTTGTGCCAGAGCTTCTGTTCCTTGAACAATTCCATCCCCTACTCCAGTAATTCTCCTTGACCCCACCTGTTCTCATGCCAAATTTTTTATTGTAACTAGGATTAAAAAAAATCCCTGAATAAAGAAAATTAACACAATTTACCTGCTTAGATCTTAATTGCAGAAACTGTCCATCAGTTGAAAGTTCAGCAAACCCTTTACTAAGAGAAGACAATGTTGAACTTGTCATACCAAGTACATCTACTGAAAATATCAGATGTAAAGGATTATGGATCAGATCTCTCCAAATGCGATTGCCAATGGCAGGAATAATGGAACTCTTTCGCATGAATCTGTCTCTATGCATCACTCTCCTCAGATGTACCTGATTAGGGATAAAATGATGTCACCAAACACTACAGTCTATCTTAATATGATTTTAGATGAAACAATGTGCAACCATTAAGACTAACATATTTGTAGAGAATGAGTTAAAAAATTAAAAGTTTACAAAGAATGATGTTAAAGTAGCACATGAGGTGTTGATCAAGTTTCAGATGCTGAAATTGGACAAAGTGCAACACAGTCTCACACTTGCATTTATGATGTGTTCGTTGGTACCTTGTCCACAAATTTACTAAATTAATCCAACACCACAAGACTCAAAAGTGATCAACAATACCAAAAACTTTAACAGTGTATGTCTAAAGAATGTTCTTTTAGAAGTAATTTAGCCAAAAAGGATATATTCCAATGAGATTCACTATACTTGCAACAAATGACACCATAAAGGAGATAAGGCCGTCTTGAGCCTTCTCTGAAAGAAGTAAGTAGACTTCCCTTATGAAAAGAATGTGTAGACGAAGCAAAACCCCTTATTTTAAGTCATCTTAGCTGTCAAAATTTTATGGGCTGAGCAAAAAGGAATGGTTTATGCGAAAACACCCATGGCATTGGTGGAGTTAACACAATTTATAAGACAATTTATGAGAAGAGAATTAAGGGATAGCTCTTTGAAAGTGTGCTATTTTTGCAGTGGCTTGGGAAGGGTTCATATTTTCAATGGAAATCCAGATTCAGCATCTTTCTGCCGTTACTTTCCATCTTAACTAACGGAACTGACCTGAATTTTGAATGCATTTCCAACAGCAGATAAAATAGGACTCCATACACCTAGAACCCCATGAGGTCTCTGAGCTGGCGCAGTCTCGAGGGACACCTTAAGCCTTATTTCTGAAACATCTATTAGCCTGGAAAGATAAGTGTGAAATTACTTGTAAATTCACATCTTGAGAAGTATCTTTGCAAATATAGACTTGAGAAAGGAATGACTTTGTCAAAATAAATATGACATGTAAACTAAGCAAACATGAATGTCTAATCATCCCTGAAATGTCATTCATTTTGTCATCAATGTTTGCAAAAAAAGTGAACTTGACTCTACTACTTCAAAGGAGACAGCATTCCAGATGAGGACTTGATTTGCTGCACATGCTTGTCAATTCAACTAAAGTAAGCTGAAACAACCAGTACTGTGCAATGCCCTCAGGTTATATTAAGCTATGACCCATAGTTGAGGTAAAAAAGACCATAAGAGAATACGAAGATGTTGAACATGAAGAGACAAATAGAACAAATTGAACAGTGGAAATAACATTCCAGTAACAACTATGTGAAAGTTCTTCACAAAAGAGAAAGGATGGTGAAATAGCCTGTAAATTTTTAAGTAGTTTGCCCAAAGAATAAATACAAGTTTCACCACTTGTGTGCATAAGTGATGGACAGTTGGAAACAGAAAGAAAAAGGGACTGAATCAAGAAAAAGTGAACAAAACCATGTAAACTACTATTAATCCTTTCCAACTAGTTGCCAATCAAATAGTCATCACTCAACCCTACTATGCAGTACAGCTAAATAGTATATATATATATATATATATATATATAGTTGGCTTTGATGCAACCTAGTATGGCCAATACTTAATAAGATACAATAGCAATCAATAAGAACAGAATGAAAAAACTGAGATGAATATTTTGAGAATTGCACAAAGGCAAGACAGACTCCTGGAAAGCATTTGTTCACAAATTCATGAAAAAACATGTATAAAATAATCAAATTTGCTTAAAAATGTATGTATAATCACATGCATTAGAAAATGAAAATCTTACTCTATACGTATCTCTGGATCAACCTGTGTGACACTAGAATTTTGAGGGACACGATCTAGCTGGAGATTGTTGTAGAAATCAATTGATGCCCAGATAATTGGTTCGTGGATATTAAGTCTCCAAACCTTTTCAGTAACCTGCTATGTCAAAATAGAGTTCCATAAGGTCATAGATGTATTATGCTCTTATAAAAGCAAAACAGCTGTTCAACTAGTATTACCCGTATATATATATATGGGTAAACTTGGATGCCGTCAGTGTTCTCATTGTGTCTAGTAATAGTCATCTTAAAAACTGGATGATGTGTATCATTAGTCTGTTCGGGTGCCAACAGCACTGGCATCAAAGTCAAAGGAAGCTGATTGTCAAGCTGCAAGTAACCCAATATGAGCTTGAACCTGGCACAACATACCCAAACACTCAAACTCCTGAGCCTGAAGCATTAGTTTCAATAAATATGATTTAATGGCAGTAAAGATGGACATTACAGGATCTGATTGAGAAAAATACTGTTTAGTAAATTAGATACTATGATAACAATATAGCCGATATTTTCAGGAAATTGAAAGCAATTTAGATATCTTTCCAGACCTTCCCCTCTACCTCTCATAGACGGTTCATTTATGGAAAGGATTGATATAAATATAGCACCTCATGTTAAAAGATCACATAAAGCTATTTCAAAATGAGGTATACCTGCTTGTTTTCCCACCATCATAACCAGTTGAGTACGATAGAAAAACTCTTTCTAAGTACAAGTAAGAGATCTCTTTTGGTCTATGGTCCACAACAGAAATCCCAACCACTCCCAGCTCAATTATAAGCTCTAAAGGTGAGATATCATTCTGCATGTCAATCTGCCTGTGAGAATTTCCCCAATAACCAGCAGGTGTCAGAGAAGTGCCTTCTCCATGCAAAGGTTTATCAGTAAACCTAGCGACCTTGATATCTCCCATTTCAGTGACATGGAGCCACAATGCTGTTTCACCATCCTCTGCATAAGATATTCCAATCCTTTCTAAATCAAATTTGCAAACACCAATTCTACCATCATTATCAGTCTTAGCATCAATTAATTTCTGGCCATAGGGATCTTCCCAAGAAAAATTTGTTGTTGATAGAGGTTCCAATACAATCCATGCATCATCACCAAATCCAGACTGGCGAATGCCTATTGTCTTTTTAGTTGATCTGTTCTCAATCCTGCTTATTAAAGGTTAACAGGTTAACCACACCTTGCAAAGGCGAGTATGAACTGGTATTTATGGATGTTCAATATGAATACCTCATTGGACCATCATTTGACCCAAGGCGAAACACAACTACAAAGCGTGATCCTTCTTCAAAGCCTCGTACTTCTGTCCTCAAAATTTTTCGAGTGCCATTTGATCTCCTCAAAACCAAAAAAAATGTGTCCTCTTTTGAAATTTGAACTGGGTATGACCATTCTGTATCTTCTAGCCGAACCTAAAAAATTATAAATTGTTTTTTAAGAAAATGTGACTTGAGAAAAGGAAATAGGAAGTAAAATGCAATATACCAACTGCACCATAACTAATCAAATTTTTATTCTAATGACACTTAGACTGGCAAATTGTGCACCCTTCATTGGAAAGAAAGCCAAAATATTACTGCCCCATCATCTTTGCAAAGTAATATGCTTTCCCGTTTTTTTATCTATCAAATTGGAAAAATAATGATTTTTATGCAATAAGAGATCGAATTGTCTATATTTTCATTATGATATCAGCTACTCTTGAATGTTCCTGCTATACTAGCGACTCTTTCTTCATTATGTTTTATTTTACTTTATGCATTTGTTTGATAATAAAATTTTAACAAATTGAACGGACCACTCAAATTTCATGAGACAACTAAATTACCCCAGTCTTGAAAACAGAATAATCATTTGAATATTTACTAGAAGACATAAAGGAGTTTGGAATCACTTGGCTCTTCCCTAATTACGGAGCAATTAAAAAAAATGGTGGGAAAAAAGTAACGTAAATGACATAAAAATTAATATAAGAGATAAAATAGCAGAAGTGATAAACAAAAATGTTCAACAATATGCTTAAGTATTCAGTCTACTGACCTGGAGTTTATCACTTCCACCTGTTTTTTGATATATGAATGAGATTCTTGAATCAAATGCATGGAGAACTTTTGGTTCATCTGTGGTGTTTAACTTGATGGATATATCTTGACCAAGTCTATTTGTAAAGGTCATGAATGGCCGCACAGAAATCACCTAAGGAAATAACATTTATGTTAGAAACTTCTCAACTCAGAGGATTTTGATATTCTCTAAATTTTATCAGTACCTTGGTAGGGACAGATTGGAATGAACATGGTTTTGAGGAAATAAAAAGCCTTATACAGTTGCCATTGGCATCATAAGCATAAAGATCCAATGATCCATCCTGACAACCAAAACACCAAGAGAGATCAACAAGAATATCCACATTACATAAAGAAGGCTTAATAAACTACTGATGTCTACCATGTCACCAAGCGGGGAAAGATCTGTAACAGGCCCAATGTGCTGATCCTGGCCAGTTTGAGCAATTGCTACTGAAAGGCCCAACAAATTGAAGTTCAAAGCAGAAGCAATTGTATAGCCTTCATATATCTCCTCTTCACTTATTTCCCCCAAAATTACTTCATTTCTTTTTTTGGATTCAAACGGAAGAGCTATTTTCCGAGCTTGTTTTTTCCGTGCCAGATCAACAATCCTATATGTAAGTGGAGGGCACCTGGCAATTGAAAACCAACAGGGGGCATAGACTCTAATGATCTTTTGCAGTGGTGGTTGATCCTTCTCATAATTTTGTTCAAGAATGAGTTGAACAATCCTACAAATTGTGAATTAGGAGCACATTAGGCTACAAAAGATATGCACTTCACATAAATTTGAAATAAAAGTGAAAGTGACAAGTTGCACGTATAAGAACCTTCCAGAAACTGAACTTCTTAAGCCTATTGTTTTTGATGGAAGTCCACTAGGATGAGATATAAGAACAGCTTCCTATAAAGAGAAAAAAGAGAACTTGGAAGAATGTTAACAGTTTATATCCACAATTGAACAAGACTAGATTAAATTTGAAACTTTACCTGTATTGGCAGCCACCCTCTCTGTGGAAGCACTGAAAAGAACAAAGGTTTTCCTAAATCAGCAGTGTGAATCTTCACAGTTGTTCCTGGAGAAAATATGCCCCTAGCACGTCCCACAAAATGACCACTTCCTTGCATTTCAAGAACAGAGTATTCAGCTGCAAGGGGAAGATAATTGCTGATGGATAGTGGGGATTTGATCACAAGAGTCCAATCTTGAATAGGATCAGAATGCATGTCTTTTGCGATCTCTGTGGACTGTATGCTTACACAAAACCACAATCTATGACAGTCAATAGAAGAGGTACCACTAATTTGGGCGCAGTATAAAAGTTTCTCAGACTTTGTAAGAGTTGATACACATATTTCCGGGTCTCCCAACTTGCCACACTGTATAGTCTGACCAGGTCTATCCACCACAGAACTCCAGGCATATTCATCAGCAATATTAAGACTTGAAGGTCTTAACTGCAAGACATACATACCAGATTGCCTCAGCCCTGATAAAGGAAGAGGTACAGTCTCTCCAGGTTTCAACAATCCAACAGACAACTCCTGCTTTACTTCCGCAGAAATTTGCCTCCTTTTTCTAATCCATCTCCTTTGCCTTGCTTGATTTACAAACTTTAGAGGATCAAAAGACTCAGGCCACTTTAGGCTTTGGATATCTGGAGAATAAACCCAGCCCTCAGAACTATTAACTGATGATGTATCCAAATGCCAATCATCAATCCATTCCCAGCCAGATGGTAACTCAACTTCAGAAATAGCCTGAATGACTGACAGCTATTAGAAATGATATGATGCACATATAAGAAGTCATTAGAACTCTGTTAAAAATGACAAAATTAAGAGGAACAAAATCTCAAAGGATTTAAATAAAGTTTAAACTTTGAAGCAGGTTAAAAATTTTGCGCTGTTTCAAATCACAATTTTGATCTAAACGACAATGATTGAGGCAATGAGAGACTGTCACAATAATATGATAGAAGAAATTGTTGAGAAAAACAATAACTTACAACACTCATTGAGGTACTAGTAAGATGGACCAATTATTCATGGTAGCCATAGAAGAAATCGTTTTCTAAAGAGATAATGTGGAATAAAACTAAGAGACACAAAAAAGAAAGAAAAATAAAAGCAAATAATTAAGATAAAGAAGCAGAAGAGAAAATTAGATGAGAACGAAATAGAAACTAAGTACAATCAAGTTGTTCTCAATTCACTTTATGATTTTCTGATTTGGCCAATAGCATGATAGGATGAACCTTTTTTTCTAGAAAGAAAAATTTGTAAGCTGTCTGTAAAAAGATTACAAGGTGAAAGATACCCTTTGCCAAATGGGATGATAGGATGCACCATTTTCATAGAACGAAAATTTTATTAAAGAAGACTGTGAAGAGAAATCTTCCTCAATCAGTAACAGCCATATAGTGTATCAAAGACTATTAGAAGTTTAACTTCTTTCCTAGAACTAACTGATTTCAGAGCATTCATGTTTTTAGATCTTCCTTTTGCATTTCTCATAGGAGGGAGTTTGCAGCTCACAAATGCTTGTCAAAGTGGTTAAGGTATATTATACACTGATCACATACCTCATGGAGAGCTCCACCTTCTGAGTAATTTGAGGAGCTAACCCAACCAGCTGTTGGGTTGTAGGTTTCAGTTTCAAAGAACTCATCTGTCTGAGCTCCTTCAGGTTCACTTGCAACATTAAAAGCTTTGGATAGAAGGCGCAAATCAACTATAAAATCTGTATTATTACATACTGAAACCAGAGACCTTATGTTCACATATCTATTGCCATCCTTTACACTCACTTCACTGGCAACAACACCATTGCCTAGTCGCCAACAAGCAGCAGGTGCAGCATAATTAAGTCTCACAGTAGTCCAAGGCCCTTCCACACTAGGACTGATCTGAATAAGTCCATATTTTCTTCCATGAATAAAAAATTCACTTCTGTCCTCGATTTCAGATCCAGATGTCAAGAATACAGCACATTTGATTCTCCCAGAAGACTTATCATATTTATCTCCTTGATTTGTTGTCTGCACGCAAATAGGTAAAATTAAATATTATCTAGAAGATTCTACAATAGGTATTCACAAGAACACGAGTAAAATGGAGTCTAACAACAGAAGACTGAAAGATGACATCACCATATGATTTGCAGGGTGCATGTCTATCCAGGTCAAATGATTCAGATAATCGCAGTGACTTAAATTTTCTTGAATGTTTCTGGCAATCTGATTCAAAGGAGCTTGAAAAAATCCAACAGGATCATCTGTGGGACAACAAATGAAGTTAGTAATCAAGAAATCTAATGCAGGTTTCACCATGATATATCGTTAGTTTACTTACAACATTTGCTACTTTGACATAAAATTTGGCAAGATAAATCACTAAGTAGACAATTAATGTTCCTTTAAGTTGTGACCTCACAAGGAGAATTTAGGGGCAGTCCTTCCCTTTCAGCATTTATGCTTGAAGTTGTTCGCCTAAAGATTGAACCTTATGCTACAAAATCAAGACTTGATTGCCTACCTAAAATATATCATCATCTAAAAAGGGCATTACCAAGATAATGTTCCCAAAAAAAAGTAGATCTTGGTGAGAGAAAAGAATTTATAGACTATTCTACCCTTCAGCATTTTTTGCACAAAGTAGCAGTTCTTAGATTAAGAATTGAGACCCTTCAATTTCCAACCCAAGACTTCCGCAATTACACAAAGCAAAATGATACAAGTGAGATGCATCACAATTTATCAACAGAAAATACAAACAAATACCTTTTCCCATATCAGTCACAACAAGTTCCAACAAGTAATCATCCTGCAAAATTTTGAAAGTCGGATATCAGCAATATTGTTAAAAAGCAATCATCAGACATTTGAATGGGAAAATGAGCAGTTTAAAACACAATGAAGGTGCTAATTTCCAACAAAATAATATGGAGTTAAGACTGCAAAGACCATATCAGTGGGCTGCTAAAGTTCACAGTTGTAATAGTGAGAAATAGAGCTGAATGTTTTCTTTCTTGAACTTGCATATGGTAATGACTAAAGAGTTTAAAGGTACACTCATATTTTCTTGATGCAGCTTATTGGATTTCAACACACAGTGAGAGAGAGAGAGCTTTAACTCAATAACATTGGATAAAAACAAAAATTTCGTTTTATACCTGGCTGTCAACTTTAAAGAAAAATATTTCACTCCAGTTGACCAGTTCAAGGTCAGAAGAAGGGTTTGAGACACTTCCACTTGTGCGTGCACTTTGTTGATGAAACAGTGTCTCACTACCCACACCTTGGTTTGGTGTAAGAGAGATTGCCACAGTGTATACATTTGAAGCCAACCCCCCAACTCTTGGCAGCTACACATATTAACAGATGATTGAAATAAGCAGAACTATTAACACAAACGAAAAAGCAAAGCTGTTCTCAAAACATAACAGTTAAGACAACAGAAACGCAGCTATACAATCATCTGCATAGAGAGGAATTCAAAAAATTGAAACAACTGAATAGAAATATGAATATATGCAAATATAAAAATATTGAAAATAGTTATGCACAAACACAAATGCACATGACAATCAAAAGCAAGATATACCAAAGCGTCTCAGAATATATAAATATATCTTTGAGGCCATTTATGACTGTCCAGCCAAAATGATTTTCCTTATATAAACTATGCTTTCCAGAATGCAACTAGTCCAAGTTTTCTCACCGCTGACAGACACACAGTTAAACTTCCAATTTTCCAGAAATCTAGAGTATAGAGAGACAACTAATGCTCCTTTGTTACTCTTGAGTCCTTTTAGCCATCTTTCATTTAGATGGGACTCACATTTTAAAAATCTAAAATTTACTGGTAATTTCCCCATCATCATTTGAGTCTGCTTCAATTCATGTTCCTTGTCCTTTACCAAAGCAGACATGAAAAAGGCTAAAATTCTGCTCACCACAAGAACAATGGCTTCTTACAGATACAAACGCCTATGAAAGTTCTTCTCTGACTAAGGGAAACGAGCCATATCCCCACCAGTTTCTTTCTAGCAGTGCTATTTCATGCCTTTGAAATCAATTATTTGGTTTTCCTGAGAAAAGTTGGGTGCCCAGTGCATGATTTTAAACAACAGTATAAGTGACAGATATATACAACAGATTGATACTATTAAGTCTTAATGTCTAAAACAAATATTGATTGAGAAAAAATAATGATTTGCTTGTCATAATTGACATAGCAAATAATGTTGATTTTTTAGTCATTACAGCTATTTGAACTCCAGAATGTTAAGAGAATTTTCATAACTTTTAAACTTTTAGCAACAAACAGGCTCGAAAATGCAAGAACTGCACATTTGTTGAGTTAATACAGATTATTGTGGATGAAGCAAAATATTACGCAGTTTAAGAACCAACATTCTTTTTAATTATTACAGAATTTTTGGCCTTGGCACTATCAAGCTACACAGAGGAGTATCTTCAGCTGACATTTAGCAATTGGAGTTCATTATTCAATAACGTTTGAGTCCTTTCATTTTTTTTTTTTTTTTTCCTTTTGGCCTTCCTCTAAAATCTTCTAACTTCTTCCTCAATAAGATGTTCTTCTTCAGTAAACAAAATTTTTTTTTAAAAAAAAAAAGACAAAAAAGAAAGGAAGTACAAAGGTCAACATTACTCTACTTCAATTTATGGTAGTAGACATAGCAAAGAAGAGTGAAACACAAAATATACTCCTGCATTTCAAAAACCATATGAAATGAACCCTGCCACAGAAGTGAAGATTAAGGGGAGAAGCCATCATAAAAACAACTCATACCTGTGCATCCACTATGACAATTGTCACCATTGTTCTAACTTTTGCACAAAGTTTTCCATTTAAGTGAGAGTCCAACAAATTTTTTGAAACAGGAACCTTAACAGGCTTCATATCCCCAGATGGCATTCTTACTACATCCGAGAGACCTCCAATTTCAGCTGCCCGGATAAAAATGTCTACACCAAGCTTGTTTTGTGGGATTATATAGTAATTTCTCTTCTCATGGATGTCAATTACAGATCTCACTCCAAAAGTTGGAGGAAATGCTTCCTATACAAACACACACTCAGCTGATATGGATTTATATACATGTATATATATATATATATAACACAAAATTGCAGAAAAATATAGAAATTTGG
This sequence comes from Omphalea diandra, assembly GCA_949677035.1. Lineage (NCBI taxonomy): Eukaryota > Viridiplantae > Streptophyta > Magnoliopsida > Malpighiales > Euphorbiaceae > Omphalea > Omphalea diandra. Next base: position 27,401 of record CATIWR010337752.1, read on the forward strand.
TGAGAAAGAAAGAAAGTTACTTTTTTTTTGTAATATTCATGGACATGACTAAGGTTATTCCAGCTTGCATAAGCTTGAATGATCATATTAGCATTAAATACAGTAACATTTAAGTTCAAATCCCCGGAGGAGGTCAAGCGTAGCTGTGAAGCAGGCCCTGGGGCATTGAGATCATATTGATATCTGCAAATGACAACAAATAAGTAAAATAAATATATTTAAAATTTCTAAATAAAAGTGAAATTCAAACAAAGGAGAAATGTAAAAACCTAGGGAATTGCAAATTTACATGCACACCTGAAACTCACAGCCATCCATCCCCCTCCCCCATCAAAAAATAAATAAATAGAGAAATGAAGAAAAATTAAGGATATACCAATAAATGACAGTAAGTCCTGGTGATTATAACATTACAAGTAAAAATAGAAAATATGCCACCATGGTAGAGTACTAAATGCAGAGACTGAAAATTACCAATCTTGCATTTTTTCTTATTTTACTTATTTTGAAATTAAAAAAGCACTATTTCATTACATAACTTGGATTTCCAATCTATATAGTTTATTTCCTGCAATTAAAGATTTACTCAGTAGCATCATTAACAAGTTGGAGGGCTCAATAAATTAAAAGTGTCCAGTATGGGTCCTCAGCAAAAATTAAATTCCTAGATTGGAAAATTATGCTACTCCCATGTATAACTAAATGCCTAGATTCAAAATTACTAATTTTGCGTTTTCTCATTTTACTTATATTGAAATTAAATGCACTGTTTCATTTTGTAATGTTCATTTCCGATAGCTATAATTTACTTACTAGAATTAAAGATTTAGTCAGTAGCATCAATCAACAAGTAAGAGAGCTCAACAAAATATAAGTTTCAGCTAGGGGTCATTCATTAGGGGCTTTTTAATGGTTTTTCTTTCATTTTTTTTTTTTTTTCACTTCAAGATGTAAGGTGCATTTGCAATTATTTAACAAAATCCCTGTGCATGCACTAGAGAGAGAGGGCATAAGGAATTTAGATACTCATATCCTACCATCTCCTCAAAAAACAAACATCAAAGAAATTGTGATGCCCAAAAATTGTTTACCTTAGAAATCCATCTAGTGGCTCAATAAGTGGCTCCCATGATTCATACTTGTCATTATATGATCTGGCAGCCAAAGAGAAGTTCACAGTTGAATTCAAGTAATCAGTTCTTCCATGCAAATTGAAGCCTATTCCACTTAAAGATACGTTGAATAATGGAACCATCTGCAAATTTCAGGAAATAACTCAATAAATTAATAGTTGCAATCACATGGCTACCTGGTTTCTGAACCAGGATCACAGTTAATATCTCTGAACAAGTTTCTAGGGCATTTAAACAAATTACATATACATATATGAACAACTAAAACTTTCTGATGGAATATTTTAAAAGGTTTAAACAATCAAAATGCTAATTAGAAACAGACACCAATAGGTTATAAACTTTAGAAGACGGACACTATTGCAGGTCTTTGCATTATAAACTAGAACTATTTCTGCCTAATAGACCTGAAGTGATGAGGTGCTAAAATATAACACACTTCAGATAGTGATTCAAAATTCTCCGCACACATGACTCTTGAAAAAAAAAACAAAATAGTGAAATGTTGCAGCTATCAATTTAGTAAATTCAGAAGTATAGAAACAGAAATCCATTCAATTCACAAAAAGTGCACAGGTATTTGGAGTGTGTGTTCAAAAAATTTCAAGGCTTTTGATAAGGATCCCATACTAAACCCAAGTACCCAACTGCTTTTCCTTTCCCTTGTAATATTCAAGAACATTATAAAATCCTAGAGAGAAAAAGGGATAAAAAACAGTCTGTTTTTATATATAAATTCCACTAAGAATTCCATTCCTTTAAATTTGCTGGAACTCTATATTACTAGAAGAAAATATGTATGACACATAAAAATAAGAAAAATGGCCAACAAACACTGAGAAGCATGAGCAAGTCCATTTAATAACCAAATCAACCCCATCCCACCTGTCATAAGAAATGCAATGCGAGATAAATCATATCTGATAAAATCCTTCACTTCTAAAATTAAAATTTGGTTGCCAGCACCAGTAAGATTTATCATTAACAATGTAAAATCCAAAACCCAGACCGACCAAACATCAGGAGCTAAAGAAATTATAAAAGGCTAAGGTACCGGTAGTTAAACCTAAAATGATGAGCTCTTTCTGGGCATAGTGTTTTTAGCTGCCAGTCATATTCCAAGTACCTGATGTAAATGAATTCCCCAAAACTTACCAACTAAGAGGTCCACAAACCAGACAAGACTCACTCACCATTCACCTATACAAGTAAACAAACACCACCCAGTTCTCAAAACAATGATTAAACATATGACCGGTTCCACAAATCTGGTATCATATATAATAAAGGAAAGGCCTTGCAGTTGATGAAAAAAAAAATATACCTCGTCACCTGAACTTGTATAAAAAGTACGGTTGCAAAGAGGAGAAGGATATACTAAAGTCTATTTTTGTTCTAAGAACCTCCTAAGTTTTGGTCAATGAATCTTCATTTGAAACTTCAACTAATACAACAGAACACTTCAACATGATGACAATAATTTCAAAGAAAGCTTCAAGGAATCAATGCACTCACCAAGCCACCATAATCATCAAAAATGGCTGCAGAAAAAGTTTTGATAACTGCATCAATGACAGTATCATCTGAACCACTTGGCATGCTAGGATCTGCCAACTTTAGAGCAAATCGTCTTGGAGGTTTTTTGAAACCACTGCGGACAATAAAGGTCCCTAGCTCATTACCAACTGTCCATATGCTAAATGCTTCTGTAGCATACTTGGCCTCAGATGTATCCCATGCACTTTCCTCTAAAAACTGATCCCCAGCAACCATGTTGCTACGCATGCATCTTAACATACTAAAGTCATGAGATTTTGGTGAGCCCTTACATGCAATACAGCCCAATGAAACAAAGCCTGGGGGAGCTTGAGGCATCCAGAAAGAAATACTTTCCATTCCCCTCTGTTTCTTAATATGTCCAACGAGTTGGTAATCCAGAGGAGCTTTAAAGAGCTCCCCATCTACAGTATCATGAAGGACAATGCAGGTATTTGGAGGCTCATACCTAAGTTCCAAAAAGAATTCAAGGGTAAAACTTCTCTAGTCTAAAATGGGAAAAATTAATATATAAGAAAATCATTATAAAGCATTTATTACCCTTTAGCAGCAATATCGCCAAAATATACCATCCCTTGAGGTACAACAGGACGCCATATGGACAATTTCTTCCTTGAGTTTGAAGTTCGGTTCCACCATATCAACTGAAAAGTGGCAACAGCTTCAAAACGTCGACCAGAGTTTACGGACGTTGATGTTTTTGATTGCAGTGCATCGGAATCAACAGGGGGACTCTGTAAACCTGAACTTTTGGGTGCTTTTGGAGAAAATTCTGGAAGCCCATATTTTATATGGCGCAATTCAAAGGCTCCACATATTATGCTAAGGGTCATTGGATCTGCTGGTAAGAAGGTACCAAAAGAATTTCCCACACGCCAAAAAGCCAAAGTTGGTGGAGACCTGAAATTTCAAAATAAAACAGAAAACTTAACAAGTAATTCCAAAGGAAATGAGACACTCTCTGTCTGGGCCTGGCTGCCTCTCAGCATAATATTGTGTCTGCATCCATATGCCTGTGCATGTATACATATGTCTAACTCAAAATCAACTCATAACAAAAAGTAATTTCCAGTATTTCACATACAGATTGGTAGAGGTGATGGTTATGCAATCCCTCAGGGAACAAGGACAAACTAGAGAAGCCAAGATGCAAAAAGCAGAAGATAGAGATGGTTGTGTTCTTCCAGCAGACACCACACAGCCCAATGCAACATAACCTTTGGGCGCTTCAGGAAACCATATGGAACAGTTATTGCCGCCATCATTGTGTCCATTTGGTGACAGGTTGGAACTGGTTACACCTTGATCAGAAGCTTCCTTGGAAGCTAAAGGTGGCCAAATGAGTTTGAATGATATGGGTCTTTTGACTCGTGCAAAGTTCATATTCACAGCAACAACTCCTTTTGTTGGTGGCTTGTCCCTGTCATGTGGCAATCAGTTATATGATAGGTGAAACAAAGAATAAATAAAGCAAACCTTCAAATAGGGAAATTTTTTACTGACAATGGAGTCAGATAGTCGCCAAGAACTGCAAAGCCAGGTGGTGCGCGAGGTCTCCAAAAGGCATAGACTTGGTCACTGTATGGACCTGCAAAGCACATTGATTAGACAATAAATCAACATTTCAGGACCCAACAAATGTTCTTATCCTTCTAGCGCAGACACAGAAGAGGAAGAGCCAAACATATACTTCTTATTGTTCCAACTTTATCAAACTCAGAACATGCCACTGTTATCTGCTTTGATGTCATCCTCAGAAATGCCAAAATGTCCTCTTCAACCGCTAAAAACAGTTTCAATACACTGAATGTAAAGTTCATGAATATATTTGAAGCAGAAATATGTATATTTGTCTTCCCTGAAGCATTTGAGTAATTCACGGAGGTGTCAAAAGGCTCCAAAATCCTAATTCCATTACTCTCCATCATCAGACCAAGTGCATTTGCAGTCAATTCAATTGTATCACCTTTCAAAACAAGCCTGATAGCAGCAAAAGTACATTAAACGTCATCATTCCATCAATAGTAATTCCTTGTACTTCTATAAAAGCACCCTTCCACAATTCAAAACAAGGAAAGCTTGCATAAAACAGGTAGGAGGGACAGGTACACACATTACTTAATTTTGTTTCATTGCATGACACATTTTGCAAGGATGCATTGAAATAAAATAAGTCCCAAACAACAATATTTTTCCCTGATCATTTCTCAAAGAACTTCTGAACACACAAGTTAATTCAACAACACCTATTGTTTAGTATGCTCTAACTTCTAAGCTACTAAAGGGGTTCAACATGAATTTAAATAGAATCATATATATCCTATGCCACAAAGTAGAGTACACATACAGATTTTACACCATCAGAATCCAACATCAAGTAACTAAAATTTCTTTCTAGGGCACTGAAATCTTAGCTCCAAAATGAAAAATACTCCATGAACTTTCAGAAAAGACTAGAAATTTGTATAAAAACCAAAAAGAAGATATTGAAATCAACCTAATGAAAAACTAGAGAGAAGTTACAATACCGCCAAATTTTCTCTTTGTTTCAATAAAGGAACTAAGAATGAAACAATATTACGGAACAAGGAAAAATTTATGCTGTCAAGGATATCATGATCACTTGATAACTTTAAGTGGAGAAAAGGCAAAGAAAGAAAAAATAATCAATTTTAACTGCATTTGGCTACAAAGACATGGGAACCCATGAAGAAACATAGAAAAGCACCATCAACGATGACAACATCAAAATGCAGTTGGACTTCAAAAATTCAGGTATTTCCCTGTATATTAATACTCCAAAGTGCTTCAAAAATAAAGCAATACCATAGATTTGAAGTAAAGATACCTTTGGAAAGCACAAAAGAGAAAAACCACATTAAAACAAAAGAAAATATGTTGTCTCCTCAAAACTGCAAATGCAAAGTTTGATTCTTAAAGTACAACTATAGCAGAATGCCACAATCTTGATTTCTGTATCCTTCAACAAAACTCTAACACATCCAACCAATGTCATTGGACATACATGACTTTATCAAATAGACCAAGAAACAGCACAGTAAAGACAGAGATGTGAATATGCCTTCATTAAATAAGACACATATTATCAGGTAGTCTCATAGGCAAAAAGTAATGAGCGTTAATTGCATGGACAATAGCAACACAAACAAGTATTGATTTTCAAGAGAACTGCAAGCTTCCAGAATTAATTCATAGGGCGAGAAAGATCCAACAAGATGATGAGTTAAAACTTGACTAAACTAAGCCTTAATTGCAAACCAAGTTGGGATGGACTATATCAATTCTTCTTCTCAATTTCCACAACTTGGATCTATATCTTTAGAAAGATCTGAAGTTGGCTTTTTTTTTTTTTTCTACTGCTCAAGCCCATGTCATCATAGATACGCCCCCCCATTTTTCTTCTCTGCTACAAAATTCAATATGTTCAACCTTTTGCACTGGTAAATTTGTTGGTCATGATGGACATGTGCAACCATCTCAATCATCCTTCACTCAACTTTCCTTTGAAGGATGCCACTTACCTAAAAATGCATTCTTTCTTTATTTTGTGCAATTGAAATTACTATCATGTTCATCTTCTGGAGCAATTGTTTCTTGGCTGCCTCAATGCTCTAACATACATGATAATTGGCCAATGGAAGGTGATGGGAGAACGTCAAGCTTCAGTTACGGAGTTATTCTTTCATTACTATCACCACCAGCCCACAACTGCCACTACTACTAAAAAAAAATAAAAACTAAATATATGAAATAAAAAAAATTTATTGTTGCACTATAAAACAGTATTCTTGCAACTTGCAATCTAACATATGATTAGAATGGTCATTACTTTCATTACATTCTCATTTATATTACATCCTACAAATATATTATAGCAAATTATGAAACCCAAGGATAAATAATTTTAAAAAATATACAAAGACAATGATTCTACAGAATACAAAATAGTGGATAATGTCATTGAAGTACTTAAAGATGGTAGAAAATATACATAAAAATAACTAAGGTATGTTTCACAAAATTATTATATTAAGTCACTCTGTGAGTGACAATATCTAATTTCGTGAAGATTTTAGAATATTGTGCAGTGAAACAATAATAAACAGAAAAATATAACCAATTCTGAAAATGTCAAAATTAGAACCAAACCTGGCAAATGCATCTAATTGTGCATGCAAAAGTTTGTTAGAAAGGATCGGTGACATTCCCACATCTTTTGATGTGTTATAAAAGGTAAGCTCAGGACCAATAGCCTGCAAGAAACATCAATTACAGAAAAAAAAATAAAAAAAAAATAAAAAAGCAAATATGGTAATGTAGAAATGCAATGAAAGGTTAAATAAACTTCCAAAAACCAGAATAGACTGCAATCGAAAAGGTCCTCTTGAGAAGTTTTTTAATGATTTGAGGTAAACAAACAGATACCCCCCCCCCAAAAAAAAAGGGTTTCAGAAAAAATCATAATAGATATTCTAGTTTTAGTATTTGGATGAGAGTAATTAAGTTTAGGGGGCAACATTAATGATGGAAAGATTAAGGTTAAAGCAGGTTTATAAGGTTTTGTTCAATGAAATTACTAGTTGAGATAAAAGAAAAGCCAGAAAAACATCTATTTAGTTTGCCAAAAAAAAAAACTTGTCTGAAAAAAAAAAAAAAAAAAAAAAAAAAAAAGCAATCCAATTCGCTTTTTCACTGTTCCAAACCTATCAAAGTTGGTAATTCTACACAAAATTCACTAAACTTGACACACTTGTACCCATGACAAAATGAGGGTATATAACTTATATCATTTGCTGAAATAATTAACTGCTTTTCTGGTTGTAGAATCCACAATTAGCTCAATTTTTTTTAAAAAAAAGAAAGAAAACTGGAAGATTATTATTTTAAACTACTAATTCTACCACTACTACTGCTCTTACTCCTACTCCTACTCTGCTAACTACTGCTACTCCTATTATTATTATTAATCACTTAACTTTGAATAAGAAAAGTATTTTTCTAAACACACGTGATAGTCATATAATAGCTATTATAGCAACTGATATTATTTTTTAAACCAAAATTCGACCATGTGTGCAACTGATAAAAGTTTGGCTAATTTTAGGTAAAACTGCCTATTTTGAAAAGTTTAGGTACAACTGTGAAAAGGAGAAATGGTTTTTTTTTTTTTTTTGCACAACATAAAAGTATTTGCTAACAAACTGAATCTTTCAATAAACTGACATCATTTGGTAACTGGAGTACATGGGGATAAAAGATAGAGCAGTTGTTTTAAAGTTACCCAACTTGATTAGACAACAATTATTTTTCGCTTGTTTTTTAATTTTATGTTCGAATTTGTACTCTGCTGAGATACAATAGTGTATTCTCCTTTCCTTCTTTCTTCACCATTACACTTTCCGTTTTACAAAACCTATAATTATTATCTTCAGCAAATCTAGCATTAACAGATATCCCTACTTAAAACAAAACAAAACTATAAAAGTAAAAACTAATCAATGAGATTTTGATGTAGAGAAGTATAAAAAAGAAAAGCGAAAACATAACTTTGAGATGTCTAAACTAGAGTAGACAGGCCCCACATCCAATTGAGAGAGAATTTTTCAATCCCTTTACATTTTAAGCTTGCTTCTCTACAAATTGCATAGTCTACCATATCATAAGCATTTATATTTAAAAAGTCAGTAAGAAATTCAAGTACAGGCGAAAAACATATTCCACTTTCAAGTAGACCAACCTTAATTAACTCCAAGTCTTTAGTTGTTCAGAAGCCACTCAGTTTGTAAAGTGTTCATAAAATATACCAAGAACATAAAAATCAAAATTGAAGAATTGACAAGTCTAAAGCGTTTCTTCACAAGCTTGCTTATGAGCCTATATAGAAGAAATTTCTTTAGCCCCAAAGAGGTCGGTTTAACTAAGATCAAGCATGCCTCATTAAGTATGAGTTCTAAAAGTGGCTCAAGCTTGACTTGTCAAACTTAACTAAGAATCACAAGCTTCACAGCCATCTATCCACTAAAGCAATACTTTGAGACACCTAAGAACCAAGACCCCAAGCCCATTCAAAATTAATTTTGTAAAATACATAAAAAAACCAAATAAAAAAGTAAATAAAAGCAATGCTTAACCTGAAACTCAATGACAAATTCCATAGATCTATCAACTGCAGTATTTTGAGTTTGTGAGTCGTTAATGCTTTTTCTTGAGGATTCCAGGATAGAAACTTCATCCTCTTCATCCAAATCAACCAGATCATCCGTTGAAGCAGAGTAGCTGCTATTGCTTCCCAGTAAAGTACAAGAATCCAAATATTTTCCATTCTACATCAACAAAATTTTCATAATTGGATCATGTTGGATATGATTTCTAACCTTTTCCTAGAATAAGAATATTAAATAATACCTTGATGACAACATTTTTGAATTGCAATTTTCTTCCACTTCCCACATATATAAAAGTTTCCTTGCTTGGTGCAGAAAGATTATGTCCTTGCCTATCTTTTAGATATAATGTTCCTCCTTGACCATCATAAATGAAATGGTCAAATCTTTCATCATCAACAATTAATGGTCTCAATGGAGAGAGTGAGTCTTCAGCAGAAGGTTGCCTATAAATTGACTTATCCAAAATAATTCCATCAACTTCCATAAGATTCTTATTTTCATTATCTGACACCATAGTACCAACTGTCGGAACAAAAAACTCAACAACAGCAAGAAGAAAATCAAGTGCAACAAGCAGTTGTGGCCTTTGAATGCAGAGAGAAATGAGTGTTGAGTGTTGACCAAATTTTGCGTCAAGTATAAGCATTGTAGGAGTTGGTTTCATCTCACTACAATTTTTAAAATTTGCATCAGCCTTATGCTGACCATAACCAACGTTCTCAGGCTTTCCTATTGCCAATCTAAATTCTTCTTCAGTTCCCTCCCGATCATCAAACACAGTGAAGCCCTTAAGCGTTGCTGAGAGAAAACCTTCCTCGTGGTTATTAGACTTGTAGAGAAGCCATGCACCTGCAACCTGCATGACAACAAGCTCAATATTTAACTGGAGCGCTGCATAATATATTCTAGGTTCTACCAAAACAAACTATGTGATTCTTAACCATGTGATAACACATCCTGGAATCAACATTGTAAGAATAGAAATAAAAATAAAAAGTTAAACAATGAAACACTTAACAGTGCCAATGGTCACCAGTATCTGATCCAAAAGGTGTTGTCTTCCCTCTTTAGTTAAGCAGATAAAGCATAGATATGTCTAGAAATTTAGCTGACGCTTGATGCAAAGTTCAATGTGACAAGAGTGGAGGAACATGAAGCATCAATTTAGTGAAATTTAATAACAGGGGAAAAAAAGCCATAGAAAACAAAGGGTAAATGAAAGTAAAAGTATGAGATAAATTTGTCCAACAGAGTGTCTAGTGTGCTTCAGACAGCATAACTGGAAGTAGATTCCTGCATTCTATGAGTTCCCACATCCCGTCCAAGTGATTCAAATGTGATACCACCAAGTTAAAATCCAAGTTTTAAACATAGGCAGCTCTTGAAGGACAATTAAGCTTTCTTTTCATGAAGGACAATTCACTTCCACTGAAATTTTTTGAAGATACTAATATTGTGTTTAGTATAAATGAATTACATAAAATTTTATGTAAGTTATTTATAAATAATCTTTAGTACAAATGAATTACATAAAATTTTATGCAAGTTATTTATAAATAATCTTTGCATGTTCAGTATGCACAATATGTCAACTTTCCCTCCCCCTCTTATCAACTACAAAGAGCTGCTTTTTACGAAACAGACGAACTTTCAAACATTCCATATCGCAGACAAGGAATGCAATGAGAATCAAATTCACTTGGACTTCTGGTCCACAATTAATATAGGGTTCAAAGAAGATTTTATGGATGCTTTCCAAGTCTTTTAGATAGATACTTCTAGATCTATCTAGATAATAACCTGCTCAATTAGTTTTTTACCTGCAGGAGCAATTTGGTAATTTCCAGATTTATTGGAAAATCTGCCAAGATCCTATTAGGTCTTTGTATTTATTTTTAAGTTTTATTTCAGTCCTTGTTGGTCTAAGAAAACATTTGTTCCTTTTTAGTTTTGTTTGGGAATACAATCCTCGTAGGATCAGGATTAGTGCTAAAGTACTTTAGCTTAAAAGTTTAGGATTAGTTTTAAGTCCATAAATAACTAATTTTGAGTTAAGATGCTTTCTAATCCTAGGAGGTGTGATGCTATCTTCATAGGAGTGAGTCCTACATTCTACTTGTATGAGGCTAGTTGTTATTATTACTTGTTACTTTTTATCTTCATTTATAAAGAAAATCAGACCTGCTATTAGAATTTCAACCCCTAATTATAATTTCTACAACCCGAATCCTATTCTCTAAATTCCAAGCTTCTCCCTGAACTGTCCTACATCACTCTGATGGCCCAAAGTCAGGACCAAGACCAATAATATTCAATATAAATTGAATATCACCATATAGAAATATAGTTAGAAATTCTCAAGTTGAACCTATAAGAAAGTATAAATTTCTGTGCACTGCCATACATTGAGCCCCTTATCTTTCTTTTCCTAGAGAACAAATTCAATTAAAAAGAAAACTGAAGCAATTTATGAAACCTTTAACCCTGAAAGTGTCTCCAGTGCCATTAAAGAAGTCTAGATAATGAAGGAAAAAAGGTGAACAATATACAAAACTTTCTATTCTGGAATATTATTCGAACCACAGCAAGCTTCAATTATTTCGAAGAAGAATCTGAAAAGGAACCTTATCCATCTTAAAAAATTAACAACAAAACTGGACATTTGCATTATAAAGTTGAACTTTTTGTATTCAACGCCATCCCCCTCCCACCCTGCATCCCTCTCCTCTTTCCAACAAAAGTGGTAATGATAACAATGGTGGATCAATTTAATTAACATAATAAGAGACAAAAGGATTGAGGGAAGGCAAAAACTCATTACCACATATTTAAGAATAATAACAATGAATATGATGGGTAAAAACGATGCAAAAAGAAAAAAGACAAAAAGATGCAGGCAGATCTCAACTATCACATCCTAATTTCAAACAAAGACTAACAATGAGAAACTGGTGAAAAATAACTGCATGCTCAAACTTGAAGGTCATTAATTTTAAACAACTAATTGTTACCTGTACTGTGGCCAGAGGTGCATCTCTGGCTACCCCAGCATGCAAGCATAACTCAACTAGATTGATAAGAACAGAAACTTTCATGGAAATCCATGCTTGCCCAGTCTGGGCCCCAGATTCAACAACAACTGGATCCTGAGTGGCAACAGGTTCTACCACATCAACAGAAAATGTCCCAGAATCATGGTTCAGTGAAGGCACAATATGTGGAGTCTCAGAAATATTAGATAGTGCACATTCAGTAATAATCTGGTATTCCCTATTTGACAGGGCTGCTTTTAACTCTTCTATCTGGTGAAACACAATGTTAGGAGGCACTTTTATACTTTTCCATCAATTTCAAACTAACTAATGGAAGATGTAAATAATAAAATTAACATAAGGGAGAAAGACACTTCTGATGGAGACACCAGATGAGCTTTGTGATACAATACCTTTACTGCAGCTTCTATACTTGGTATTTGATGCAACAAGTCTCGGAGTGACCTTCGAATGCCAATAGATACCCCCTTGACATGTTCAATTATGCTTTCACCTAATTCGGATCCTATACCAACATTTAAATTGATGTCCTCGACCTGCTCATAAGAAATAAATGCATAAGCAGGTCGAGGATAAAATGTATAATGCTGGATGTATACAGATGCCAACAAATGATGTGTATCACAAACACTTTAAGGTTTGCGATACTGTTGGCTGCATACAAACACCAACCAAGGATGTGTATCACAAGCATTTTAAAGTTTGTAGGCATTGAAAAAGTTCAATCATTAGAAGAACATAACTCCGAATGCTTTATAGGCTTAAAAACCCAAAAAAAGCCCAAACGTTTAAGCAAAATTTGTACAAAAATTTTACTTTAGTCAATTTTATCCTCAATTGATGTTAATTTTACTCATAATCAAAACCAACATTGGGAAAGCCCTTTAAGCTGATGTGGCATCAAGCTATAAAATCATTTTTAAATCTAACACCCACTGCCAGCAAGATTTGAAAACTTAAAAAAACTTTAAATAAATTTTTTAAAAATCATTTTTAAATCTAAGGCCCACTGTCAGCTAGATTTAAAAACTTAAAACAAAAAATCATGTTAAAAAACTTTTGATAAATTTTCTAAAATGTTTAAGTAGAATATTAGAAATAGCCCTATATCTTTCCAAAAAAGAGAACAACAACAACCCAACATGCAAGTCTGAGCCATTAAATTCTTCACTTCTGAAGTCAAAGATGGATCCACAATCAGCATAAGCTCCACACCTTTTCAATCTGCAGGCGTACATATCTTTATGCAAAAGAATTGTAAATATCAGTAGTTGATGCATTTTCAACAATGGATTAAAAAAAGAATAAACATCAGGCGAAGCTTTGAGAACTCCAGTGAAGGTAGGTGGTGGTGGTGGTGCTGCTGCTGCCTCCATTGGTGGTGTCCAAAAAAGTTGAAGACGCCAAAAGCTGCATCTTATCAAGCCTATGCCTCCTCTAGAAACCACATTCCACCATTTTCTGACCTTTGGTTTCTCTATCTTTTTCCTCTTGTTACAGTGATCCATTAGTGACAAGTAGGGCTGAGCATTCAGTCGGTTCGGTTTAAACCGAACCGAATTTATGAAAACCGAATAGACTGATTTAATTTAAATTTAAACCGAACCGAAATGAAAATTAAGATAAACCGAAGTAAACCGAACCGAAAAAAATCGGTTTGGTTCGGTTCGGTTCGGTTTTCGGTTTTCGGTTTTGGGCTTAATGGGTTGTTGGGCCTTTTTTATCTTATATAAAATAATTTATTTTTAGTTTTTTAAACTCAAATTAAAAAAAATCTCACAAATTCGGTTTATTCGGTCTATTCAGTTTTCTTAATTTTAAACCGAACCGAACCGAAAACCGAATTTTTTTATTTTTTTAAACCGAACCGAACCGAATTTACTTTAAAACCGAACCAAATAGACCAAATTCACTCGGTTCGGTTCGATTTTTTGATTTCGGTTCGGTTTTGCTCACCCCTAGTGACGAGGTAAAAAAGAAGCTGATGACTGTCAATGGAATAAGAGTATTCTATTATTCTCTTTCCTTATTCAACATATTTGTAGTTGTATAATAGGGCTATTTTTGAAGATCCTTTGATTTCCATTACTACCATATTTAGCTGTATATATTTCTACTGTAATTCACTCATGATTCTTTCCTTATTAGTCCCTAGGTTTAAGGGATTTCACTCACTCTTAATGTCTATATATTGTAAATCTTTTAGTGAAATAAAGGAGAGGAAACTTTTCAAAGAATCTCTCTAACTTTGTCATGGTATCAGAGCCACAACACTGAAATTGTTTCATCTTGTTACTTGGCCCTCTAGATTTGAGATCTTAGTGTTATGTTCTTGGTTATTCTTGTTCTACGATTCCATTTTCTGATCAGATTTTCTAGTTCCTCCTTTTAGTTACATCAAATCCTTAGAACGATCTAAGTTCTCGTGTGTTCGATTTAATGGCAAGAACTATTCTGCTTGGGAATTTCAATTTCAGATCTTTCTCAAGGGAAAGGAATCATGGGGCCATATTGATGGGACAAATCCTGCCTTGGACAGCATGAAGGAGAAGGAAAAATATGTGAAATGGGAGGTGAAGGATGCTCAGATTATGTCTTGGATTCTTGGAAGTGTTGAACCCTCCATACTTCTCAATCCAAAGCCTTTCAAAACCTCCAAAGGAATGTGGGATTACTTGAAGAAAGTTTATAGCCAGAGCAACACAGCACAAAGGTTTCAGTTGGAACTTGAGTTGAGTCTTCTTTTTCAAGGTTTCAGTTGGAACTTGAGTTGAGTCTTCTTTTTCAAGGTAGTATGTCAATCCAAGAGTGCTATTCTAGCTTTGAGAATCTTTACATTGAGTACACTAATATTGTGTATGCAAGTGTACCCATTGAAGGACTCATTGCTATCCAAAGTGTACATGCGACCGGTAAGCGAGATCAGTTTATGATGAAGTTAAGAGGAGAGTTTGAAGGAATTAGGTCCAACCTAATGAATCGAAATCTGGTTCCCTTATTGGACATTTGTCTAGGTGAGCTTTTGAGGGAAGAACAAAGGCTCACTACTCAAGCTGTCATGGAGCAAAAAGCTCAAAATTCTACTTCAATTCTTGTTGCCTATACTGCTCAAGCAAAGTTTAGAGGCAGAAATATGACAAATGTCCAATGTTATAGTTGCAAAGGATTTAGGCATATTGCCACTAATTGTACAAAGAAATTTTGCAATTACTGTAAGAAACCAGGGCATATCATCAAAGATTGTCCAATTCAGCCTCCAAAGAAATCTGAAACTGCCTCAAACAAATGATAGTTTCCGCTTTCTCCACTTTAGGGATTTCAGGTAACAAACATTCTGCTCCTAAACCTTGGTATTTTGTTTATGTTTCATCCAACCACAAGACCAACGCTGTGTCATCCCTTACTAATGTTCAAAACTATAAAGGAGATCTTCAGATTCAGACAATTGATGGCACTTCTTTACCTATCACGGCTGTTGGTGATATTTCAACCTCTTTAAATACTGTTTTCGTGTATCCTAGCTTGTCCACTAACCTTATATCTATTGGTCAATTGGTTGACAATGACTGTAATGTTCACTTTTCAAAATCTGGTTGTCTCATGCAAGATCAAGTGTCCGGGAAGACGGTCGTGAAGGGACCTAAAGTGGGACGTCTCTTTCCTTTGCTTCTACCTTCTCCCAATCTGTCATTAAAGTATGTTGCTTGTAATGTTGTTCACTGTGATAATCAGGTGTGGCATAGGCATTTGGGCCACCCTAATTTTCATGTACTTCGCACATTGCTCAAATTTGGTTCACTTGGCAATAAAAATTCCATTTCTTTTGATGCTAAAAAAGTTGATTGTGCATCCTGCAAACTTGGCAAAAGCAAAACTCTTTCCTTTCCATTACATAAATCCCACACCACCAAACCTTTTGACATTATACATTCTGATGTTTGGGGTATTTCACCAGTAATTTCTCATGAACATTACAAATATTTTGTTACATTTATAAATGATTTCACTCGCTTTACTTGGGTTTACTTTCTTCGATCTAAAAGTGAGGTTTTCTCTGTGTTTTAAAGTCTTTCATCCTTTAGTTGAGACGCAATTCTCTGCCAAATTCAAAATATTGCAATCTGATTATGGTGTGAATATATGTCAAATGAATTTCAGTTTTTTCTTCAAAGTCATGGGATTCTTTCACAACGATCTTGTCCTTTCACTCCACAATACTCCACAATAAAACAATGTGGCTGAAGGGAAGAATCATCACCTTTTTGATGTTGTTCAAACCCTTTTAATTGAGTCTTAGGTTCCTCCTCGTTTTTGCTGTGAAGCTCTATCTACTGTTGTTTATTTAATAAACAGATTGCCTTCTCCCATCTTGAAGAATGATTCCCCATACTTTCGCTTGTTTGGGCATGCACTTGATTACTCAAATCTCCATATTTTTGGATGTGTGTGCTTTGTTCATCTTCCTGCACATGAGAGAACTAAACTTACTGCTCAATCTGTCAAGTGTGCTTTCTTAGGATATGTTGGAACTCAAAAATGTTTTATTTGTTATGATCCTCATGCACGCCATATTCGTATCTCTAGGAATGTAATTTTCTTTGAACATCAGCCCTTATTTACCACACAACAGATTTCAGAATCCTCTTCCCTAGCTGTTTTGCCACACTTTCCTAAGCCACCAGGATCTCCAACACAAGTACAAAGATTGCAGCCTGTTTGTGTTTATCGCACATGCACACGTCTCGCATCTGATCCTCCTACAAGTCTCACTGAGGTTCCTCCCAATCTTCCAATGGCATCTGATCCTGTTCTTCCCATTGCGAGTGACCCCATCCCTCTACGAAGAAGCTCTAGAACTCACAAACCTCCTGATAAGTATGGTTTTTCATTCCCGTGGCTATGTCTGCTACATTATCTTCTATTTGTATTCCCTCTTCTTATAAACAAGCTATGCAAAATGAGTGTTGGCAGCAAGCATTGGAAGCAGAACTTTAAGAACTTGAGGAAAACCAACTTGGGATTGTTCCTTGTCCTCCAAATGTCCAACCAATTGGGAGTAAGTGGGTTTATACTGTGAAACTCAAGTCTAATTGTTATTTAGATAGCTGCAAAGCTTGGCTGGTTGCTCTTAGAAATAAACAAGAATATGGGCTTGACTATGAAGAAACATTTGCTCCAATCACTAAGATGACCATGGTGCAAACCATTCTAGCTATTGCATCCTCTAAGTCTTGACCTTTGCATCAAATGGATATAAAAAATGCATTATTGCATGGGGATCTCCACGAGTAGATTTACATGAAACTTCCATCAGGTACGTCAGTGACTTCTCCTAATGAAGCATGTAAACTTAGACAATCTCTATATGGACTAAAGCAGGCCCCTAGAGTCTGGTATGAGAAGTTTCGCAACACTCTTCTAAAATTCTCCTTCACAAAAAGCCAATATGATTCCTCTCTTTTCTTTCACAAGACAGCAGCTAGTATGGTTCTTCTCTTGGTATATGTTGATGACATTATCATCACTGTTGGTGACCGAGGATTGATCGCTAAGCTTCAGAATATGTTGCATAATACATTTCAGATGAAAGATCTTGGGCATCTCACCTATTTCTTGGGGTTAGAGGTCCATTCTCAGGCACATGGTTTGTTCTTGAATCAACTTAAATATGTCTAAGACCTCATTGAGTTGGCTAGTTTAAAGGATGCTATGTTGACACACCAATGGAGGCGAATGTGAAATATGGAAAAGATGAAAGGGAGCTTTTGTCTGATCCTTGACTATATGGGTGACTAGTTGGTAGTCTTATCTACCTAACTATTACAAGGCCTGATATCTCATATGTTGTACACACAGTCAACAAATTTATGCAATCACCTCAACATCTTCACCTTGCCATAGTTCACCGCATTATTCGATCCCTATTGGATCACCTACACGCGGACTGTTTTTTCCAGCAGGATCTGCTCTTCATTTGACTGCATACAGTAACACAGATTGGGCTGGATGCCTAGATACTAGGAAATCTACAACAAGCTGGTGCATGTTCCTTGGAGATGCCTTGATCTCATGGAAATGTAAAAAGCAAGATTGTGTCTCTAAATCTTCTACAGAGGCTGAATATCGAGCCATGTTTGCTGCTTGTTCTGAAATTGTTTAGTTACGTGGCATTCTTTCAGAATTGGGATTTCCTCAAATAGATCCTACTCCTCTTTATGATGATAACACTAGTGCTACTCAAATTGTTGCTAATCCAATATATCATGAATGCACAAAGCACATAGAGGTGGATTGTCATTACATTCAGGAAGCCTTTAATCGTCGCATTATCACTCTCCCTCATCTTACTATTGATCTTCAAATAGCTGATGTTTTTACCAGAGCTATGACTCGCCAGAGACACAAGTTTCTTATTAGCAAATTTATGTTGATAGACTTACCCGCATCAATTTGAAGTGAGATGTCAATTAGTATTCTATTATTCTCTTTCCTTATTTAACATATTTATATAACTGAATAATAGGGATATTTTTGAAGATCCCTTGATTTCCTCTCTAGGATCTTCATACCACTATATTTAGCTGTATATATTTCTCTTATAATTCAATCATGATTCTTTCCTTATTAGGCCCTAGGTTTAAGGGAATTCATTCACTCCTAATGTCTATATATTGTAAATCTTTAAGTGAAATAAAGAAGAGGAAACTTTTCAAAAAATCTCTTTAACTTTGTCAATGACATCAAGACTTTGATTCTACCATCCATGGAATTAAATAACCGTAACAGCAGTTATGTAACAGTACTTTTACCCTCCACTACTATGATGGCCATTATCTAACACCTGAAAAATATTTGTAACCCACAACAGTCATTAAAACCATTAACTAATGGAGCTTTTTTTTTTGTTTTTTTTGGCCGAGTTCACATGTTACAGAGTCTAATTTTCCACACTAACAATCAGCTAACACCCAGAACTATACCACCAACCAGCTTTCATTTGGGTTTTTTCATTTTCCTTTCATTTTTCTTGTTCTTCTCCTCTTTCTTCCTTCTTCTTCCACTCAATTTATACCAAACCAAAATCCAATCAGCTTACCTTTCAAAAACCTTTCATAAATTAACTCAAAAATCTCAAAAAAAATTTAAAGAACAAATTTTATGCTTATTAGTTAATTGAAGTCATAGTTTTGGTGAATTATAAAAATATTTCTTAGTTTGCAACATTTTGCAATTTTTTGCATTAAAATTGCATAGTGATTTGTTGTTACTATTACGTTACAGCTGCGAAGCCCATCTACTTGTACATGCAACCACAACTGCGATTTAAATACATGGTATCACCCGTCAAGCATTACTGGGGCTAGAAAGTTAAAGAAAACTCTCTGACATGATATTTTATCTCAGCACTTCCTTTTCTCCCTCCTACCACTTGCTAGCCACCTTTAACAACGCACTCTGTATTTGGATTTTGATTTTTGTGCTTCCCCTTGTCCGACCATGCTTTACAACAGATTTGCTTTTGGATGTTATTCTTTGCCTTTAACTGTAGCAACCCTCCTCATTTCATTTTACTAGATATAATTGTAGGCAGTAATTTTAGGCAACAATCTTATAAGACTATATAATTAACTATTAGTTTATTTTTATTATAAATTAATTAAAATATAAAAGAAAATATTTTTAACAAAATAATATTTTATTATTTAAAAAAATGACATTGCAGTAGATCCCACATTAGCAAGTAATATTTTTGTCTAGTTGGGCGCCATGTCAGTTCAATACACACTTTCCAAATTCTAATTTTGACCATGGGTGTTAATGGACACCAATTCCCCAAGTTTAGGGTACAATTGATTTTAGAAGCTTTCATAAAATTGAAATTTGAGCAAAGGTTTGGGTTTTTGGGTCATTGGGCCTATTTTATATCACAAGCACTATAAATGAATCAAGGTTGTGATAAATCTATTTCCTGGATCAACGAATTAAATAAGGGCACATTGTAAATCTACCCATCTGTAATTCTCACCTGAATCATTAGTATTTCCAAATGGACAGCATTCATCTCATTTTTATCGCCAAAAAACCAATGAAAGGTGTTCTGTACAGTTATGTGAACCACATCGAGCTTCAAGTAACTGTTAGAAATTCAAACAGTTAAGTTAGATATGTTACAGCCACTGTAATAAGCATAAAACTTTCGTAAGCTTAAATGTAAACTTACTCAGCAGTATCCGTTTTCCTGGGCATCAATATTATAGGCTTCCTAAGTGAAAGATTCAGCTTCAAAGCAGGTGATCCTTCAATTTCACTGGTTGTAAATGACTTCTCAGAATTTGTTTCTTGGTCATTGAACTTGACAACTCCCTTTGAATTGTTGGGAACAAGACCCATAAAGTAACTAACAACCTGCATATCAAGTATCATAAACCCATGACAAGTGAAACAAAATTAAGCAAAATGGTAAAAACACTTGATATTAGTTTACCTCCTGCACAAATCGGTGCAAATAAACAATTCTCACTTCTGAAAGGTGTCCAAAAAGGCTATATTCATAACCTTCATAGTCATCATCTTCAACATTGAATGAGGTAAAAACCAGCTGTACAATTACAAGTTAAGGTCTCTAAAATATCAGAAATAAAAAGAGAACCATAAATACACCTGAGAAGATTGTACAATAGAAAAACTTTAAAAGCAGCTGCAAATAATACCAGACAGTAGAAAATTGTGAGAAGAGAGTAAAAATGAATAACAAAGAAAAGAAACCCATCAAATGTTACTTTCAAACACCCTAATTCCAAAAGTTAAATGTTACCTCTAAACAACCTAATTCCAAAAGTTATAATATGTCTTACAGCATAACAAATTAGCAAACTCAACAAAAACTTAATAATAAAATTTCTTTTGGAATAAGACAATAAAAAAAAATAAAAAAGGTAAATACCTCAACAAAGGAGCTTCCCCCAGGATTTCTTGTATCACAGATCCAGAAATATGAATGGTTGTCAGGAAGACTTTCATCACTTATTCTTAGATTTCCTAACAATGCCTTTATAGTAAAAGAGCTCGGAAAGACCTTAACCACAAAAACAAATTAGCATTGACAAATAGTATGAATATAACATCAACACTAAATCATAATGGCAAGGGAAGAGGAAAAACTGAAGCACACCTTGATATCTGTGACTAAATTATCTTGGGATAAAGAAGCAAGCTTTGTTTCATTTTCATTCATCAGCAAAATTTGAGCACGAGCCATATTCAATAGTAAATTGAAAACAATTCTGGATTTTCCCTTCCCTAGCAAACTCTTCATAACAGGCTCCTCAATGGTTGTCAAATATTGATCATGAGCCGCATGGTCCCCAGAAATGTCACGTTCAACCGCAGCTTCTGGATAACTGACATCAAAAGATTCAATTTTTCTGTCCTCAATGTTTATAGCATTAACAAATTCCATGATGGCAAGAATTGTGGGTCTGCGGCAGAAAAATGACAATGTAGCTAGGATCACTGAGACCTGAAATTACCAATTAGAAATTAGCCAGTCTAATAACAACAAAAATTGAAGGCAGAAACTCTAAAACAGAAAATTATCCACCTGCATATCAATGTTATTGTATAAAGAAGAGTTCTGGTCATAGATAACTATCTGTGCTTTCACAAAGTTTTCCAAGGTATCAGATAGTTCAATGCCCTCCGTATTGTTTTCAACAGTATCATGAGGTAGTAAGCCAGAAACACGACTGAAACAAGGTGGCTTCAGTGATGCATCGTCAAATGGAAGCAAATTTTGGGGAGTCATATACTCAGAGTCAACCAAATTTTCTGCTGCCTCATAGAATTTGTCCTCTCCTTCACTAGGAGTTGCATTATTGCTGTCAAAGCTCTCGCTCCCAGCCTCCTCAAGGGATGATTGTTCATCTTTGCTTCGGATGAATGATCTTGCTAGGAAACAAGGGCGAGAAAGACTGTTACAGCAAACTAAATCTTCAATCTCCAACGATTTCAGAAGAGTTCCAATGAGCATGTCGTTTTCTCTAATTGCAAGTTCAACCTGAGGTCACGATTATAAATCATTGCATGAGAGGAACATAAATGGTCCATGAACTTAACCATCATTCAGTATCATTTGTACCTGACCACCTATTGCTCGAAATTCAAATAAAGGATGCTCTTCAGCAAGAAGCACCTTTAAAAAACTCAGGTCATGCTATAAAACGCAGCAAATGGATCAGATTCCAAGTAGTTTCATTCAAAAGGAGCGTCATGATATACTTGCAATCTAAACTTTACCTGATGACTGTAATTGAAGCAGATCTTCAGTTCATCAAGAACTCCTGTCAAAAATACATGCTCCATCTTCAGTATGTGACTCGTATTGAGGTTGTCAAGAAGTTCCATTTCTGAGTCATCAGCATCCGATGAAGTTTCAGAAAGACTAGTAATAGGAGCCAAACCCTGTGTGGAATTAATGGATATGATCTTTTCCCTATACCTTGGAAATATTTTGTTGCAAACAAATAGGAGAACAAAGATTTTAAGGGAATGAGCACAGATACTCTGCATGGTTTTCAGAGCATGTTTGCTTTCGATTTTTAAGCTTTCATACATGGTTTTCAGAGCATGCTTTAGTTACTTATAAACAGACTTCTGAACAGTTTATTCAAGCATAAACAAACTGGTTGACATTCATCTGTCTTTGCATCTTATGATTTTCTTCTACGAGTTTGCATATCAATCTTTTACAAATGCTATTGTTTGGAATTTGGAATATGTATCATGCGCTTAAATAATTTAGGAACCATAAATTTTAATGTTGGTTAAGCATTTGCGATAGAAATTTATTAAATCAATTTTTCCAATTAAATAAATAGAAATAATCTTAATTGAATAAGCACTTAACGAGAAAACAAAGAATGGATAAGGAAAGACAAATATTAGCTACCATAAAACAGGACATTTGAAACTAATTTCTAATTGGAATCATAGGATCTCTTTTAATTGATTCTTTTATTACATTGTGGTATTGTACATCCTTGAATGGATCCATTAGAAAACAATTAGATGATGACGAAGTTATCAAAGATTGACAGTACTTATTTCTATTCAACAACATACTAATAGTTCCCTGATTTTGTTTAAGTGATTGTTGAATCCTTGTCTTGGAATAAAGGGGATAAAATGGATTACTATTGGTACCATTTAACCCATTATTAGAGATTGGTCCTGAAACTGATGGATCATTACTTTTTCTACTGATATATGAAATATGGGATTTCACTAGGTCGATTCTAAGGAAACAATTCATGAATCCTAATTAAACAATAAAGGAATATTCGACAGCCTATTGACCTGGATTACATGATATGGCCACAAGAAAAGAAGGGCGGAAAATAACCAAAAGGGAACCTCTACAAGACAATTCAATCCATAATTAAAAGATAAATTTTTTCCAACCTTTCTCCTGCCCTATTGCGCAAGAATATAAACACACTACAAATGGTCTTGAGAGTATAAAGAATAGTATTAAATGAAGAGCGTACAGAAGCACGATAAATGGCCCCCTGCAAGCGGCTTTGCCAATTTTTCAGTGAATCATCTGAATCACATCTTAGAATTAGTGCGGTCACATCTTCTACAACCTACATGCAAAATGACAATGAAACTAAGTGAATGTTCACATTTCAAATATGAGCAGTCAAACAAAAGCCGGTTGAATTGAGAAGAAAACAATGACAACCTTGATTATGGGGCGTCCAGAATCACAGATAGCCAATACATGTTGCACACCACCAACCAGATCCACTGGAAGTAGATATATCTGCTTCCCTCGTAAGCTACAGAAAGTGGATAACCATGTGCAATTAGTAACAGTACAAACCAGCCATAACTCATGGAACTCAAAAAAATGTAATATAATATCTGAAATACAGCTCTGCTATAAACTTATGATTTTCCATGCACCTCTATATTGTAAAAATGTAAAATACCACAAATTTTCGGAATTTACATTAAAGTAAATTTGCTAAAGGTTTCTGCTATTTCTTTTCTTGCCAAAATTTATGAAGAAAGAGTTCTAAACAATCAATTTTTTTCAGCACTAACTATTTTATTTGTCAACTCAAGCTAATTTCACTTAATATGGACTTGAAAATTTTCAACTAAAGTAAGATATATCTCTGATAGTGAATGGCGACATGTTTACAAACAACATGCCAAAAAGGGTTCTTATGCACGAGCAATTGTTTGGAATATGTTGCACGATCAGGAGGCTGAGGTTGATTAGGAAATTTATTAAATTTTTGTAGTCTGACGCAAGAATTTTAGTTCATGTACAATAAGGCTATTATTGTAATTTTGTGTTTCTCCAGAAGAAGTTGTCCTTATGGCTTTAGGAGTCTCTAATTTTTATTGTTGAGTCTTATTCTAAATCTTTGTTAGTTTAGGATAGTATTAGTCTTTATTTGCTTTATGAGTTCAAATCCTTAAAGGATTAGGATAAGTCTTGTTTTTTATATTCAAATCTTTAAAAGACTAGAATAAGCCTGGGTCCTATAGTTTTCCTATTAACATCTAGGCTTGTGATGAATTTTTGATATCAATCAATAAAAGTTTTCCTGCTTCAAAACTGTGTGACTCAATTCAATCTCTTTGGTGTGACTCCCTTGGAACCTTAGGAGTGACTCCCGAAACCCTAAATTTCTACTCACAATCGCCATTATCATTTAATGTCACTATTTACATTAATATTCATAAACACTATTCATGGGTATTGCTGATAACTACTGTTCATAGATTAGCTATAATCTATCCCACATTAGTTTGGTATCAGAGCCTCAAGATCCTTAGGTTTGTTCATTGATTTTCATCAATAATGATGATAAATGTTAAGTTCAAATTTTAAATCTTTTCAGCAAAAGTTCAAGTGTGTTAAAAAGGATCATGAAGCATCACTAACTTGAACAATGAATTACATATGGCCTTGAATCCATTAGTCAAAACAACGGACAATAGTTTGAACACATTGGAGAGAACAATGGATGATGGGTTGACTTCGCTAGATGCTAAGATAAAAACAAGGGAGGGCCGATGAAAGAGTTGTTGAAGAGATTTCCTGCAAACCCTAGAAATCAAACCGAAGTTGCAAATAATCAAATTCTCCCACAAATATTGACTGCAAGAGACCAACATCAGCCAATGAACCAAAACCAGCAAACTGCAGTTCGAATTAATGGAGAACAACAAGAAGGCATGGTTTGAGATATTTCTAAGAGGGTCAAGGTTGATGTTCCATGTTTTAAAGATAGGTAAGATCCTACACTATTTTGCAACTACTTAATTCTATTGAATCTTTCTTTGATTGGTATAATATGGGGGAAAATCGAAAGGTAAGATATGCTAAGAGGAAGCTTATTGGGTTAACTAAGATATGTCAGTACGGTGTTAAGCGAGACATATAAAGATCAAGGAATCCACCATTTAATAGGTAAGAAGACATAAGTGTATTCTTTCAAACAGGGCAGCATGTTTGTGGTTGAATACATGTAATAATTTAAAGAATTGAAGGTTCAGAGTTATATGGTGAAAAATGTTAATCAAATTGTGGCTGGATTTAAGGCTGGTCTAAGGTTTGAAATCAAGAAAGAATTGAATAGACGACTCACATACACCATAGAACATGCTTTCCAATTGGCTGTTGATGTTGATGAAGGCTTGATCAACCAAATACTAGAAAAGTTGTATTTCAAACAGGAGGGACAACAATCAACGGGGGTTTTGATGCAAATTGTAGCACCAAAATAATTGATTCATAGCCCTCAAACCACTTCAATAATTCAAAACCATTTTCAGCTAATGTCTCCAATGCTAAGGGTAAAGGTATTGTATGCTTTAGTTGTGGTGGAGTTTGGCATTTTGGATATCAATTCCCAAACAAAGAAAAACTGCACATAGATTAAGAGAAAAGAGAAACATTTGAAGAAGACCATGAAGGACATTCAAGTGAACATGGAGAATATGTAGAAGATAATCTTTTAGATAAGGGTATTTATACTAATCTACTTTCTGTTGTTAGATGCTTTCTAGCAACCCTTAACACTCTTTTTGGGAAAATAGATGGTAAGGAAAGGTTTTTTAAAGTATAGTAAGGTAAGATTTGGTAAAGTAAGGCTAATAATTTAATTGTCTCGTTTAAAAAGAAGATAAAGTAAAGTATGTTTTATAGTCCACTTTGTTTGGTTATAAGATAAGGTTTAATGAAGGTTTCATATTAAAATTACTAAAATACTCTCAAAAATAAAGGTTTTAAAGAGATGACCTAATAGGAATTATAAAAATAAAATAAGGGTAGAAAAACCAAAATAGTTAAAATTAAATAAAGTAAAAAACTAATCCTCCTCAACTCACCAAATTGTGGGTAGAGAAAATGGAGGTTTTGAAAGATTTTTAAACCTTCTAAAAATCTTACCTACCATGGAAATTAGGTTCCCAAACAAGGTGTGAAGGTTTTTTTAACCTTAAAAAACCCTGTCAACCCTTAAAAAACCCCAATCCAAATAAGGGGTAAAGTGGGAGAAGAGAATTAACAACGCACTTCAATCTTTCAAACTTTAGTTCATTGTGGTGATCAAGCAAAGAAGCTTATTCATGGTGGTAATTGGATGAATGTTGCATCGACATCTACAATTTTCACAAACTACACCCATTCCATATAAGGTGGCTTGAATCGATAACTCAACTATTCCAACAACTTCTTGTTGTATTGTTACTTCTAAATGTGGTGGTTATATTGATTTTATACTATGTGATGTCATGCCTATGCAAGTAACTCATTCGTGTTGGTTGACCATGGCTTTATGATCAAGATGTGACTCATAATGAGAAAGAAAATCCTTTGTTCTTTTTTCCAATTAGGAAGAAGGAAGAAGAGCTTTATTTCAAAACCTATGAGTTTGCTTCATATAAAGAAGCATGGGGAGAAAAAGCCAATTAAAGCTAAAATATTTATGAAAATCAAAAAAAAAAAAAATGCATCTCCATACCCTAACGAAGAAGCAATTTGTAGTGGAAAGCCATAAATCTAAGGTTATCTTTGTTGTTGTGACAAAAAAAGAATAGAGGAACTAGTTGCTATTCCTATCTCTAAAATGCATTCGAAAGTGACTAATTTGATGTTTGAATTTTTTGATATCATACCAAAAGAATTATCTAATAAGCTACCTACTTTACATAGTATACAACATGCTATTGATCTCATTCTAAGGTCTTAATTACCAAATCTATTAGCTTATTGTATGAATCCAGGTGATCATGACGAGCTTAAAAGACAAGTAGATGAACTACTTTCAAAGGGATTTGTTTATGAAAGCTTGAACCTTTACCTGCAATAAAGAAGGATCATAGTTGACGTATGTGTGTTGATAGTAAAACCATTAACAAAATAATTGTCAAGTACATGTTCCTTATTGCTTATTTTAGTGAAAAACTAAATGAAGCAAGAAAAAGCACACAGTCTATGACAAGGAATTTTATGCTATTATTCAATCTCTGTCATTGGCATCACTATTCAATTTGTAAGGAGTTTGCTTTGTATTTTCATCATGAAGCTTTCAAGTATATCAACTCCCAAAAGAAGCTAAATAATTGCCATGGGAAATGGGTTACTTTCTTGTGAGAATATTCCTTTGTAATCAAACATAAGATTGAGAATAAAGTAGTCAATGCACTCAGCCGATTGATGCTAATTCTTACATATATAGCTGTTCAAGTTGTGGGTTTTAAATTACTCAAAATAGATTATCCAACTGGTAAGGATTTCAGTATAATTTATGTTGAGTTGGCAGTTGGGCAGCATGCTAATTATCCTACTTTTTCTTTACATAATGGATATCTCTTTCAAGGGACACATCTATGTGTACCTAATACTTCTCTTCGCGAAGAGGCAATTCAATAATTACATTCTGGTGGGGCAGCAGTTCATTTTGGAAAAGATAAGACCATTTGTATGGTAGATGATAGATTTCATTGGCCTAGCTTCAAGAAAGATGTTGCAAATTCTTACTAGGTGTTGGGTTTGTCAAATATACAATAGCAAGAAAAAAAATACAGTATAGATATCATAGTTGGATTGCCTAAAACTATAAGGGGTCATGATTTTATCCTTGTGGTGGTTAATAATTGCTCTAAGATAGCTCATTTTATTACTTGAGCTCATTTTATTACTTGTTCAAAAACTGTTGATGCTCTTCATATTGCTAAACTTTTCTTTAATGAAGTTGCTTGACTTCATGATTTACCTATCCAGATTTCAAGATTATGAGCTATGTTTGAAAATTTTTATGGAGAATTTTAAATACAAAGCTGAAATATTCTTCATCATTCCATCCACAAATTAATGGACAAACAGAAGTTGTCGATAGAAGTTTTGAGAGTCTTCTTCATTGTTGTGCCAGTGTTCATGCCCATAATTGTGATCAAATTCTTCCTATAGCTGAATTTTCCTACAATAGTTCTATCAATCGTAGCACTAGATGTAGTCCTTTTGAGATTATGTCTAGGGTACTTCCTAGAAAACCAATTGATTTGGTTCCTTTGCCTATTGAAAGTCGTCCTAGTATTGATGGTAAGAACATTCGTGATACCTAATGAGATTCGAAGAAAAAATTCCATAAGCAATGAAGGATACAAAACAAAGGCTGATTTTCAGCGCAAATTGCTGAATTTCAAGAACATGACATCGGTATGGTCTGCATTAGGCCCGAATGGTTTGTCAAAGGTGCTTACAAAAAGCTTCATTCAAGGAAAGTTGGTCCTCCTACATTTTGAAGAAAATTAGCTCACATGCTTATGTTCTTGATCTCCCAATGATATGGGTATAAACTATATTTTCAATATTAAAGATCTTACTTTATCTAAGGTCATGATGAGATGTGTCTAATTATGATGTTGTAACTCGTCTCCCTCCTATACCTCACCTAAAGGAACAAATAGAAAATATTATCGATCATAAAAAAGGAGGTAATTATCAAAAATTTCTCATTAAACAAGTAGGTCATTCAAAATCCGATTGTACTTGGATAACTGAGCAAGAGTTACAAAAGCTTAATCTTGCTCTTTATGATAGATTTAATGATTTTAACTCAGGCTCAATTTCCAAGCCGAGGAGAAATGATGGAGTATGGCAACATATTTAAAACCTACATGCCAAAAAGAGCTCTAATGCACAAGCACTTGTTTGTAACATGTTGGATGATAAAGAGGTTGAGGCTAGTTGGGAAGTTTACTAAATTTAATAGTCTTATGCAAGAATTTTAGATTATTTAGACCAAGAATATTATCATAATTTTCAGTTTTTGTAGAAGTTGTTCTTATGCCTTTAGGAGTTTCTAGTTTTATTGTTGAGTCTTTTTCTAAATCCTTGTTGGTTTAGGATTGTACTAGTCTTTATTTGCTTTATGAGTTCAAATCCTTAAGATTCCATTTGGAAACTCATATTTTGAAAGAATTCAATAGAAATAATTATATTTTAATAATTCTCTTATTTAGAAAGTTTATATTTAAAATAATTCAATCTTATCATTTAAAAATGAAATGATTTGATAAGAAAGTCAAACAAAGTCAAAAGCCATAAAATTAAGGGAATTCATCCGAATTGAAAAATTTAGATAAAATTACTAATCTTATAATTTAAATTGGCACTATATTCATTTTAAATAAGGCTATTAGAAAATTAAATAATTGCAATTTATTATAAATTTATTTCAAATAATAGAATTCAATTGAATTCTATCAATTTAAATTTTGTTCTTATCAATTTAAAATTTATTTCAAACGATATTCTTTCACTAAAGTGAAAGAATTCTTCTAATTAAATTCTTTTCTTTTCTTTTTTTGCATAATTTATTCCAAACAAGCCCTAAAGGATTAGAGTAAGTCTTGTGTTATGTATTTCAATGCTTAAAAGACTAGGATAAGTCTCAATCTTCTAGTTTTCCTATAAATATCTAGGCTTGTAAATAGTTTTTGATATAGTTCAATCAATAAAAGCTTTCCTGCAATTATTGCTCTAGAATTGTATGACTCAATTCAATCTCCTTGGGTGTGACTCCCTTGGAACCTTAAGAGTGACTCTCAAAACCCCAAATTTCTACTCACAATCTCCACAATTATTCGCAAACCGCTATTCAAGTTACTGTCCACAGGCACTGTTCACAAGTATTACTTGCAAATTAGCTACAAGTTGTCCTAGATCAAGCTCATTTATTCAAATTTTGTTCCAAATATACTGCCCTCTTTGAACTTGAATCTCAACAAAATTGTCCAAATTTGAAATTACCCTCTTAATGAATATTGAGATATGCATGTAAAGTTGCTTGATCCAATTCTTGTTTTTCTTTTTTTCTTTTTTTTATCATGTTAAGCCAAGCAATCAGAATGTTGCACTTATCAATGCTCTTATTCAAAATTTCTAAGGATTTCCTCTTTGTGAATAAATAACAGTAAAACAAAAGAATATTTCTGACAGAAGCTAATGCTAATAATTTGAAGAAGCAACATGAAAGCAATGAATATAAAAACATAAAAATTTTATATACATCGCTGATCAAATTATTTCATCAATAGTTTCTCCCATTTCATATAGTTTTCATCTTTTAAATCCAAGTTGGACACATCTGTATGTTAGGCCCAGCAAATATTAACATAAAAAAGTTGGGATTGTTTCTGAACCTGAGATACTGCTTATATGACTTAGAACCAGGCTTTTCTAGCACATAAAGAAATGGCCCAACCAAGCAGAGGTATCGATGCTGCCACACAGCATCCCTATTTGCCATGCCCTATCAAACAAAAATAATGAAGCAAAATATCAGAGCCAAACACTGTTCAAACAACCTAAAACACATTTATCATCCCAAAACCAAACATGCCTATAAAGGCCACAACCTTATGTAGGGAAAACTTAAATAAGAAATTATAAAATAGTCCTACCAACATGTACAAATAACCTAAATAAAATAATTTATTAAGTTTACTAGTACTGAAAAGAAGAATAATCATTATTATAAGTCTGTCTTTCTAAGACAATTTTGAGTTACAGATAGTACTTGAGATACGTCAGCAAGACAATTGTTGAAATGTGTTTTCCACGACATTATGCCATTATACACGTGTGTGTGTGCGTGTGTGTGGGTGTGGTTGTATATATATATATATATATATATATATATATATATATATATATATATATATGCGTGTGTGTGGGTGTGGGTGTATATATATATATATATATATAAATAGATAGAGAGAGAGAGAGAGAGAGAGAGAGAGAAAGAGAACCTTTCGAATAAGAAGATACAACCACCCTTCAAAGTCTGCTTGATTCCAAGGGCGAATAAGATCGGAATTCTCAGTGTCCTTGTCCTGAAAGATCTGTGCCACTTGCATCAATCGATGATACCGAGCAGGAGAGAAGTGAAACCTTAATGATGGCAACTGCACAGAGAGTCTTGTTGAAGGATAGGATGGGTTTTCTAATCGAATCTGAACATGAAATGAAATAATATTAGCTTCCAAAACTCCAAAAGCAATAGAATATCTCAAACATGCATGAATACAAGCATGCTACAGATACAATATGCACTCTGTGCATGTGCATGTGCATATATTTGAAAATATTTTATGTTTACCTGTTGGAGTCTTATGATTACCCCACACTTGTCAACAACTGGCAAGAAGCTAATGCCACCTGACTGGCTAGAATGAACAGACTGGTGCAAAGAAGCTTGATTCCAGTGGTAGTCACCATCAACTAAAAAAGCAGAAACATCACGCAAAACCAAATCAAACTGCAAATACATGTCGAGCTCCGCAGATGATCTCCTTTCATCCTGCATATATTTGAGAAATCCATATAAAAAAATAGCAATTCCTCTCAATATATCAAGATCCAATTTATGGATTTACCTGTGATCGAATCACCAAATTTCCCAAGTCTAGCAAAAGTTTTGTTGAATGGATGTTGTTAGGACAAAATTCAGTAGGAATCGTAATCTTTGGAGCCGCAATATCCAAGTCCAACAGAAACCTATCATCAATATAAATGATAGATGTTATTTTTTCAGTTAAATATGCCGACTCATTACCCTATGAAATTTGGAGCGGTACCCTATGAAATTGGGAGCGTCCATCTTATACTACATTACGCAAACTGTTCGCACATTGTTACAATTGAAATGCAATAGACCACATAAAATACAACTATAACTCCAAACATTAGCAATCAGCTTTTCAATCAATGATAAGTCTGCCATGCATACTTTAGCTAAAATATCATAGAAGGAATATCTATCACTCTTGTAAAATAATATTAAAAAAAACAGAGATCTTCAGAACATTCCATCACTAGGTGACAATATATAAACAGAAAAAAAAGATTTTTTTCCTGCTAGATAAGAAAAAAATTATATATAGAGAAAACATAGGAATAAAAAATTAGAGAATATGATATCCTCCTCCCAAAGGAAGAAATAAGTACATGAAATAAGGAAACTAATTAAGTGACAGACTCCAATTGCCCCAATATTGGCCAAAAAGACTCCTTTGAAAACTATATGAAGCAAAGACCCATAAAGAGTCCAAAAGAGTGAACTATGTGAGCTTTACAGCCACGTGTAACACTTTCCTTAAAGCTTCAAATAAGGTCATTAAAACCCTTTTTAGGCAGGGTGGGAGGGGAAATAATAGCAAACCTTGATTGATCCTTCAATGCTTTGTTCACTTGTTGCTGAGCAGTCCGCTTGACTCCATCAATTGTCATCTAGTCACAAAAGGGATAAAAAAATGCTAAAGCGTCCGTGTAAAGAACAACAACACCCATCGCCCCATCCCCAAACCAAAAAAAAAAGGGAACAAATCTTCACTTCATTTTGATATTAAATAATCTTATCATGCTAGGGTTTGAACCGGAGATAACTCATTGATATAGCGAGTGCCTTACCATCAAGGAAGGAAAAAATCATTCTTAACCCTACTAGCTAAAAACAAATACAAAATAACCATAAACACTTGTTTGGGTTCAGACAAACTCAAATTTCTATCCAGGGTTCTGAAGGAAGACAAGTTAACATCCACCTTTTTTCTCTTATGTAAATCTTGTCCAAAACATATCAGATGCATCTAAAACTAGAAAATTTTGAACTTCTTTTCCATTCCAAATTATCTTAGAGTCCTAAGTGTGCTTATGAAAAAAAAATATCGATATCTAATTTTAGGTATCAAAGGAAATGTTTAGCAATGAAAGATTCAACTCTTATTAATGCTTGGAAATGCAATTTTATTCCAACAGATCACCTTATTATGCAAATCTCTTGCAACACAAGTAAGGTTACAGAAAACAATTAAAGAAACATGAAATCAAAAATATAAAGTGCATATAGCCAAAACAAATTCTGATCTACATTAAATTTCATAAGCAATTCATGCATGCAATAATTTTGTATGTTATATGATTTCTAACATGTATTCCTTTAAAAATTTTTCCCAAACTTTAGACCCTGTTTGCTAAAGAAAGTTGACCAACTTTTTGACTCCTTGCTAACTATTGTAGGGCTATATGCATTTCAAAATATTAACCAATCCTTAAGTCCAACAATTAATGTGTACCTTGGCACTCAAACCTAACTTTTCACTATATAATAGAATATATAACTAGGCTGTAAATTCAATAACATCAAACGATTGGGCTGGGTATCAGTTTTGCTCTAATACCATGAGATTTCCGTTATTTTAGTTGCAAGGATCACTCGTGTATTTATAACAATTGAGTTACAGATCCTACAAGCCTTGTTTGGAACAATTGTTAAATAAGAATTTATTGCCTGTTTAGTTCATGGGATTGCTTAACTAAATCACAGTATTAATAAATAACATTATGTTTGGTACAAATGATACGGATTGAGATTAATAATTTCAAATGCTTAGTTAATAGGGGTGGGCAATTCTTGGTTTAAACCGAAATAATCGACCGAATTAATTAATTTCAAAAATTTGGTTTGGTTCAGGTATTATTTTAAGAAATATCAGCTTTATCAATTTGATTCGGTTTTGGGTTTTATCAGGTTTAATTAACTGAACCGACCAAATTGCAAAACGACATCGTTTTGCTTTATGTGTTTATGTATACAATTTACCCTAATTTCTATCTATCAAAACTCTTTTCTCCTCTCCTTTACAGTCGCTCTCCCCATGACCCACCACACCTCACTTCTTCCTCATCGCTCTCACAACCCTCCACTACCACATTGTCCTCCTCCACCCACATCTCCTGCCACCACCTTCTTCCTCATCGTTCTCACACCTCACCTCACCTTCTTCCTTTCTTTTTTTTTTTTTGGTTGCGTATAATCTTCTGTCTTTGGTGCCTTCACTTCTACGTTGTCTTTAGTTCAAGACTCAAGTTGTTGTAACTGATCACTTTCAAAAGGTGTCCATTTCAATGCTTAATTTGGCTGTATTTTGCTTTAGATGATTGCTTGAGGATACATGCATGTGTGAGTAAGTAGGTGCTTATGTCTCTCTATGGTGTACAATCATTGTTATACGTAGAAAGAGAGGAATTATTTATTAGATAGATTGCTTTGTATCTCTTCCGCCAGAAAAATTTTGACCGTTTGGTTAGAGTTGAGAACAGGGAAAGATAATTCAAAAGACAGATGAGTTTAATGTTCTATTCTAATGTTTAATGTCCATACCTCTTCTTGCTCTGTTTCTTTTTTAGATTCTAATGTTTTATTATTGGTTGGAACTTAGTTGATTTTTGGTTTCCATTTAAAACTGAAACTCATTTGATTTTTGTTGTGTCATGTGTATTGCTGGAACTTAGTTGATTCTTTTTTTATGTTAAAAGAATATTTCATATGGTTTAATTAAAAATAGTAGACCTAATTGATGCAGGTGTTATTTTCAGTTATGCAATCCTCATTTTCTCAATGATAGGGAAATTGTAATTATATTTAATGGAAGAAATTATGAAAATTTAGTAATATTTAAATCAATTTGAATTTCATGTACTTTGCAATATTTAAAATTTATATAAATTGTTATATTTAATTTTTTAGAATTTGTAAATGATTTATAATATTTAGTTTTTTTATGAAATTTATATGAAGTTTTATAAAATTAGGATTGTAATAGATTGGATTCTGAATAAAAAAGACAAAGTCATAAAAATGGGTTGTTTATAATCTAAGTTTAAAATAAGAAAGATAAAGTTCATAAGAATGGGTTGTAAAGAAGCCCTAACTGATTAACTAAACCAAATCGAACCAATTTAATTTGGTTCAGTTCGGTTTGGTTAGATATGTAATATATTTCAATTCCGTTTGGTTAATATTTTTCACAAAATTCGGTTTGTGGTTTGATCAGTTCGGTTCGATTTTAACCAAATGTCCACCTCTATAGTTAACCCATGGAATCAATCTTATCTAAAACCTAACATCCTCATATATTTAGCAAATCATATCCAGTAAGATTATTAATCCCATGATTCATGAAATCTTAATTTCTAAACTAGCCTTAATTTTTACTTTATTTCTCAAAAATAGCCTTAATTTTTTAATTTGTTTCTCAATTGCCTATACTAATAGTATTGTTCACCCTAAAAAAAACTCTCATATAAAAAAAAAAAAGAATCAACAAGAACAATAACAAAATAATTGAGTATAGAGAAAAAGAAAATTGTCTTTTAAGGTAAAATTTATTATTATTTAATTTAATTTAATTTTCTTAAGAATTTTTTTACGCAAGTTCCAAAATAAATCATGTGACAATAACTAACCTGAAAGAATAATATTACAAATATTTTAGGGCAAAAATAGTGATTCAAGTTCAAGATTAGTCCATACTAAATGAAAAAGTGAGAAAACTTTTTGAGAAAAAGAAAATGAAGAAATTAGGGAAACACAATTTTTATATATGACATAAAGAATTTATAAGTAATTTAATTATCTCATTGGTTAAATTATCCTACCAAACATTATATTAATGATTAAAATATATGTACCAAATAAGGTTTAATATAAGTAATTTTATGGCTTCATTGAGCTTAGGATTAAGACTTATCCTAAAGATTATGAAATTATGAACCAAACAGGTTGTTAATTCAAGGTATTTTGTAGCGGAGTTCATGCGTATGGGATAAATTTTAAGGTGATAAAAATTCATTTGAATGAATATGTTTGCTTTCCTACTTATACTTGTAAGAGATGGTTTCTAATAGTGGATCTCATTAAATACGTGACTTTTGGTATGATTCCATTTATCTCAAAATGATTCAACTTTTTGGTTTCACAAAAAATAACTCATCTGAAGAAAAGATTTTCTAATAAAACAATTTTTTGAAATAACATTTTTTGAGCACCATATTTTCTAGTGTTTGAAATACACTATAAAAATATTAATTTTTGTTTAATTTATCAGATTATAATAAACTTAGGCCATAAATATTGTACTTTATTATTTAATTTAAGAAAAAATATATTAAAAATGAAAATTTTGCACATCCCACTTATATTCGGTGATCAACACCGTCCAATAATGATTTGTGATGGGTATTGTAGTGAACATGATCAATAATAATAAATATATGTGTTTATGTAATTTAATTTTTATTTGAATGAGTTTGTCAAAATCTCAAAAATGACTTCCCGTTTCCTGAAAAATGACTTAGTTTTTCCTTTGACCAAGAAAATATTTTCCATTGACCAATTCTTTTGGATGTACCAAATACAGGAAAATGCAGAAAATATTTTCCTATAAAATATATTCTGCAAAGTAAACGAAATCTTCAACTTAAAAGAATTGTATTCTATTATTTATATAGATTCCAAACATGAGAATTGACCAAATAAAATTCAATTCTTGTTTTTTTTTTTTTTTTTTTTTTTTCAAATACTATGACAATGAATTCAGAATAGAAATAAACTAGGAAACTTAAACCTAGAAATATAAAGGGAAGTATTTCAGCCTAAATAGGTTACACTCAATTACTATAATACAGAAAACAAACATAAATGGAAGAAATACCTGAACAGCAGCAGCTGTTTCCAGAGCAATAGTCTGGCTAACAGCATGGTTGCTTTGAAAAAAGTTGATAATCTCATCAATGGCATCCTTCAAATACTGGCCAACAACACTAATTCGTAAAGAAGCACAAGCATAAGGTAATCATAAAAGAATAGAGAGAAGCAGCATACAGTCATGTAACATGGAGAAGCTTTGACAACCATGCTCCAGTCCACCTTAGCATCAAAAGGCTTATAGCAGAAGACACCAATTAGAGAGTCCAAATCAGTTGCACTCTGCATGGAGAACAGACAAATGGTTTATCGTATCATCTATTACGAAAACGCCAGGAACAAATAACCAGCTTTTAGGAATTATTCAAAAAGTGTCCCTCACATGAGGATCCCACCTCTGCAAGTAGACCATTTGGCGATGATAACCGATATGACCTTAATTTCATGTCAAAGACTTTCGTTTCTGGATAAAGCTTAATTGAGCAATCAAGGCCATCACAGGACAATTCAGCGAGAGACTCCAGGGTTCTGTCAACAAGCTTTGAAGCATTATGTTGCATGTGAACCTCCAAGTACGTATGAAGAATATCCATCTTCTCATTATATATAACTGACTGAGCATTATCACCTTCCTTATAACCTATTAGTTTGTTTAGTTGTTCCCAATCGTCGTTACTGATATGAAATTCTTCATTTTCATCTTTGAAAGATTCACTACTCCTGAAAAAGCAGAGACAGTCACAAGCTCTCAAATTCTATAGCATTGCCACATAAAATAAGTTAAGACAAGCATCAAGAGTTATATTCACAACAAAAAAAAAAATTTACCACCCAAATGACCACCATGACTTCTTAGCTTTCTGCTTCCTTGAGTAAATATCTGATTCTATCGACTGCTGCACAAACTTGTGAGCCAACATCCTATGCAATATCAAGGCCAGTAAAAAGAAAAATAAATACAAAAGACAGAAGAGTATAGCAAAAAAGAAAATAGTACTTCAAGATCCAGAAATGCATCATGAATTGTTAAAAATCTAACCATTAGCATGCATAAGCAGGTACATACATGCATATACAAGGAACAAATGGTGAAGGATGAGCACAGAAAAACTGTCTAGAAGCATAATCATGCATAAACATGCACATACAATTCCCATTTTCCACCACTGAAATTTTTTCCTGCCATCAAACTAAAAACAGTGATCTCAGGGGCTGTTAGGTATCAATTGAGGAATGTGTTTTGGTTTTCGTTTTTCTAAATTGAAAGAGAGTTTCTTGGAAAACAAGTAGAAACCACTTTTTATAGTTTTCACATGTCTTAACAACCTGTTTTTGTCTTTTGAAAAGATAAATTTTAAACAATTATATATTTAATAATGATTCTAATTTTCAAATTTTGATAACAGAAACAGAAAATCAAAATAAAAAACCAAACCAAACCAAACAGGTCCTCATATATTTGAAGTGAAAATTGAAAATTATGGCCACACTTGCTAAACTTCCACCAATAAATCATGATTGAGCAACAATGTAACATGGGTTGAAGTGGAGATAACAATGTGGATTAATATGATTTTAGCACATGTAATCTCAAAAGCAATTAGATGCTGAATTGGTAAGAGTCTGAAATAACATGGTTTCTGACTCTGGTACATGGATACCCATGGACTAGAACAAGTTACCAGAACCAAATATCTTAAGACATGAAGGATGTAAATCAAATCAAACTAGCTGTGTGAACGTGGGTGCATATATGTGAAAAATGCCAGAGTACCAAGTAAGCAAGTTTTGGTTCCAATAAAATAAAGTTGTCCAGATAACAGAATTCTTTTCGCAATATTGATATCTTAAACAATACATCTAAAGGTCATACATCAAAACTTGACACCTATAGGCTCGTCAATACCTCCACTGTAAAATGAGTTCAATATCAAGTTCACGATCCAGCTCCTCAATTTCTTTGTTATCATCAATTATTGCCCGGTTTGGATCAGACTTCAGCAGAGAAGCATAAAGAGAGACATATCTCTTACGTAAGGTTGCATATCTTAGTACCTGCTCCCAGAATAATTTCCCACTGCACAGAGCTCACTTCCTTAGCAATAGCAATACAAAAATTAAGAGAAATAAGATTTTAAAAAAAAAAAAAAAGCACACACTCCACTTCCCAAGAACTCCTGCAACCACTCATTCTAGAACAAAAACCAATTGTTAGTATCAAAAAAATATTATCCTTCCAAAAAAAAGAATAAAATGAGCCAACACCATTTTCTGTCTAACAGAAACCACCTTACATGAGAAATCTGATCAGGCTTGACGACAGATTTTACTAATTAGTTTCATTGCCATTCAGTGACATATTCAGGTGCAGAAAGTTACAAGAATTACATAAATTATTGCTAGTTACACCTTTAAAACAAGTTTTATAATTGCAAAATACTTCACTTTCATCTTATATAATTCCTGTAATCAAAATACATACAATTTTTAGTCGCCTAAAACCCCACCTACTTTCATTGTTAGCCGTTATCATTTTCTCCAAGCATTTGACTTCACACATTCCCTATTTGACTTCACACATTCCCTTATATCAGCAATAAAAAGCCAAAACATGGAACTAGTGACTTGAGATCTCAACAAGATCTAAATACAGCATTTCCTGAACCAACCATTTGCTCCAAAATAAGTTGCTAAAATTGAGGGCCAATATTATGCTTCACATTCCTAAAATGGATCCACAAACCTTAAAGTCTTCTGATAACTTTCATCAAAAAAAAATAATGGGCATCTTGTTGCATCATGCAATATTTAACACAAAAACCTTAGAGGCTGTTTGCTATCATTTCTGTTTCTATTTTTAGTTTCTGTTTTTCAAATTCAAAATTTTTATTTTTGGAAAACGATCTGAAAAAACTAGAAAAACCACTTTTTTCTGAGTTTTGAAAACCTATTTTTCTATCTTCAGAAATAAAATAATGAAAAATAAAACTTTTATTAATATAATTAATTTTTAAAACTGAACAATAAAAACCAAAAACTAGACAAAAAATTGATACCAAACAGCCCCTTAAAATTCAGGAACACATCTAGCACCAAAACGCTCATGTCCACCTCGCAAACAAGCAGACAGAATTAGCTTTACACATCTGACATCACAGGCAAGCACCTCAGTGTTCAGTGTGAGCAAGCTCACTTGATATTTGTTACAAGTATACACTTATAAATCTATGATATATCTTCTAATGATTCAAATGTCTTTGGTCAGAAAAACCAAAGTAACTATTCAAATACCTTGCCTTCTTCATCTGGTCAGAAACAACTCTGTAGGCATACTTCCACCACAACCGCGGATTAGATTTCACTGATACAAGCGGTCGATAATGAGCATATCTTAACCGCTGGTTAAATGCAGCAAAATTATCAGCTAATTTTAAAATATCCCTGTACCCATCCTGTGACAAAATAGACAACTTAATGAATATAACAGGGACATATTAATCTCAGAATGAAAGCAAACTGGATCAGTAACACCAGAAAAAACCTTTGACAAACAGAGTGTCACATCATCCAAATTCACTGCTGCTTTTTGCACAGATTGACCACCAGTAGCAGATCCATTTGACCGCAACTTTAAGTATTTTGCATTACCAGTCACTGGTTGAAGAATGTATGAATGCTTTTTCATTAAGCAAACTGCTGGTTTACCATCATTCGTACCAAATCTGAAAACCTGAAGAATGATGAAAGTTTGAATAGCATTTCTAGGGCTAAGATGAATATAAAATAAACCAAATAGATGTCAAAAGCGCTATATACTTAAAATGACAGAAGACAGAACCTGAACCCACTCCGAAGGAAGTAATTCCTCCCATGGTTTATCAATATACCAAGGTGATACATCAGAATCCAGATAAAGAGCAAGCTGATCAAGCTCAACTGACTGAAAAACAAAGAAGATATGAACATGAATTCTCAAATAACAAAACAACAGAATCATACACCAAAAACAACGTTCAAAGAAAACAGGTAGGGTAAAACAGCAAAAAGCCTTTCTCCAGCATCACTTAGTGCTAACTCAAATGAAGATGCATCTCACATGCAAGCACAGATCAAGGAGCCTCTAAAGTTTGAACTACTGCATAGCTAGGAACATTAGTAGCCAACATATTTTTCCAAAACCATTGGCCACATTCTGACTCAATCACTTACTCTGCTGTTCAAAAACAAACTACCTCAATCTACACTAGAAGAAAATAAAACAGAATAAAGTATTCCTCAGCTCCTCCACTAGTAGACAAGCTATAGATGAAATGGAAGTATGAACCTTCTGAATATGGTCTAGTGTACCACCAGTGACAAAAGTTTCCATCCCATTATCATCCACTGTCACAGCTGAGAGTTTTCCCAAAGTTATACCAGCTGCAAATGGGTGGCCAGGGTTGCTACAAACAAACAAAAAAAAAAAAAAAAAGAAAGCTTCAAATCCAGTTAATAGAAAGATCAAGAAACAGAGACTCAAAAGTAACAGCATACCTTTCAAGGTCTTCATATCTGATATGGATATTTGAAATTGAGAGCTTCAAATTCCCGATTATGGTATTGATAAGGGATCCCAACCACGATTTATTCTTCAAAGTCAAACATGTAAAACCAAATGCAGGTTAACTACAACCAGATTCAGATTGTACATTTTTAAGAAATAGAAGTAGAAAAAGGATCAACCATTATTGGGAACTGCTACAGTTTATGCAGTAACAATATAAGCCCAATACAAGAACCAGTATATTGAGAATGAAACTATGGCTCATTAATTTGGGCACAAAAGCACCATCCAATTTTTCCACTCTATTGTTGTCAGCGGGTAGAAAAGAACACATTCATGAATATAAAACATGCACAGCAGAAAGGAAAAAACACAACTCGCTACTTGCTAGAGAAGGATGCATCCAGATGTAAGAAGTATTGCCAACAAACAACTTCTTCTAAATACAAAAGACACAATATCTGATAAAAAAATTGACTTGTCATATAACTCTTGTATTAAAAAAATATATCCCTATATGAAGAATATAACATATGCTTAAACAAAACTAAATGCAAATCCATAGATATGACATTTCATGATATGTATAGTAAGCAATGGAGGATTATGGGACAAAAAATAAACCCATTTGGTTTCAGATTTGGCACAACCCAAAGTCATCATTCTCTTTGGTTTGCACAACAAAAAAATTACTCTAAGTGTCTACAAGAAGATTAAAAAATAAAAAAAAAAAAGTATCAAGAATTATGTAAAAAAAAAAATACAAAAATATCTTCTAGTTTTGACAGAATTGCACGTATAGAGCTTTAAAAACAAATCAATATGATTCAGGTCATAATACATATGGATTCCCAAAAATATTAATAAAAGGTAGGCCTAAACGAATCGAAGAATTACAAATGAATGTACAAAAGGAACTTAATTATGTGAATCGAAAACTCGATATTGATATTATAAGAATTTCAAACCCTTGTGGACATCCTAATATTCTTGTTGAATTTATAGCTGAACACCTCAATATTCTTGCCGAACGTATAGCCGAACAGTTAAAGAATAGAGTTTCGTTTCGTAAAGCAATGAAAGAAGCTATTGAATTAACTTAGCCGGCAGATACAAAAGGAATTCAAGTACAAGTTATAGGGTGTCTTGATGAAAAAAAAATTGCACGAGTTGATACGCAAGCGGTCGGTTCCATCTATTTCATTATCTTCGTATGAATTGCATGTTGATAACAATAAGGGCAAAATTTTCTCAATTTCAATTGACTATGCATATTGTGTCGATTCTTTTCAATAATATATCTAGAAATACCTCTTGATCTCTTATCGACACTATTTCAAACATAACTAGCATATTCTAAAATAACGCTCACTCGGGCCTCTTTACCCTTGGTCATGAACCTCCTTGGGATTTTTTATTCACCCAACTCTTATATTTTTCAATCAAAGTGTAGAAGAAAGAAACAAAAAGAATAGAAACTCAGAATTCCTAACTCAAAATCAAATTATGAAAGATTTCATTGCAACTAATAACTAATACCAATATAGTTAATATAGTAATAATTAATAAATATAATTAATTAGTTAATTAATATATAAATTAAATAATTTATTATTTCGTTAGATAACAGATATGATAATGAACTATTGGTTCTAAGCCATCTCTAGCAATGAATCAACAATTTGAAGTGTTTTTCTTACATATTTTTGATAAACTAGAGTTTATATATAAATTAGGAGAACCCATTTGGGAAGTAAAAAGCCCCTTTGACATCTCTTCATCTTCAAAGAATTCTCAATGTGAAAACACAGATACAAATGGATAATATTTGAATAGGAAAAAAATGGATCTCAGGGTCCCAAATGAATTGATTTGTTCAAAAAAAAAATATTGTTTTTTGGACAATCTATCTCGTATTTGGTACTGCATGGTTCCACTTGGCAACAACTCTAAATCATTCTCTTGAAACTCATCCACTTCATCATAAATGATATGTTTGCCCCAAAATGACCTGACCCAGTAGGGAAATCCCAATTCACTAGGCCTTTAGATCATTCCTCCTGTCCCGGTGGTCTTCTCGCTGTCTCACAACAATTTTTAATTCCTTATGTTCTGTAAGTCCAAATGCAGTTTAAAAGGCCAGTAGAAGGGGAACAAAGAAAGTGAAGCCAAGGAAAAGACGATGAACACCAAAGAAAACAAGAAAAGGAACAATCATATCAAATTATAGAGCTAATAACCTGATAATTTACTAGTAGAAAATTACATTCTAACAACTTATTAATTTTGAAACCAAATACGCCAACAGAGACTACAAACTTATATAGAGAAAACTAAAGTAGGAAATTAAAAAATATTCCACCACAATATAAAAATAACCTAAATAACCCTAGAAAACATTATAGTAATTAGGTTTCCTACTACTAAAAGAAGAACAAAAAATAATTAATAGATACATCTCTTAAAGATGAGCTTGGATCATGAATAGAAATCGGGCCTATGCTTATGGGAAGCAATATAAATTATAGCATATTATCCCTCCTTTAAAAAGTTAAACCTTGAACAATTTGAATTAACATAGGAAGCAGCATGCAGTATAGTAGAAATCAAATGTTCTAGCACTCCAACCACGTTTCAACACCCTAAAAGATAGTTTATCAATTTCAAATCCAAAAATGCATATAGAGGCTACAAGTTTATATGGAGAAAATTAAACAAGGAAACTATAAAATAGTTCACCAAAATATAAAAATAGCCTTGGCAACCCTAAAAA
The DNA here is from genome assembly GCA_949677035.1 of Omphalea diandra. Taxonomy (NCBI): domain Eukaryota; kingdom Viridiplantae; phylum Streptophyta; class Magnoliopsida; order Malpighiales; family Euphorbiaceae; genus Omphalea; species Omphalea diandra. Next base: position 71,724 of record CATIWR010337752.1, read on the forward strand.
ACATAAAATTACTTAAGTTTCTTACTACTAAAAGAAGAATAATAATTATGAAGCATAATTGTAAAATGTGCAAGGTGCCAAAGGACCTTAGAGCCTAGACATACAAGCACAGGTGTGTGCTTGAATTACATTAGGTGCAAAAATAATTAAATTAAAAAATTGATTTGATAATTATATATGAATATTAACATTATATTATTAAAGGTGCAAGAGGAACTTCTTAGAGCTAAGACATAAGGAGCAAGCATGTACATGAGTGACATTAGGCATAAAAAAAAGTAAATTAAAAAAAATTAAAATTAAGATCTAATAATTATATATGCATATTAACATTATATATGAATGCATTATCTAGAGAAATATTTATAACTCTTGTAATAATTTTCTTGAATCAGATTAAGAAAAGCTTATTATTTCTAGCCCTTGAAATAAGATGCAAGATAACTATTTCTTCTGTCTAACCCTCCTAATAATAGAAAACTGGTTGATTATGCAAAAACCTTCTACACTAAAGACACATGAAAACACATATATAACTATTAAAAATCATCACAGGCAGTTGATATACACACCCCAAAGTCTCAGAGACAAAGGTAATCTAGAAATCCTTTCTCTCTTTCCAAAAACAAAGATAAACAAACTCAAATCGACAATGAACAAAGTGGGAGGAGATAAATCTCAAGTGCACTGCTGTTGAAAATGAACAGATCAACAACAGGCGATGGCAGATTTGGTGATTTGGTAAAATTCCAACAACTTTTCGGCACGTTGACACTGGATTCTAGCAAAAATTGGCCATCTGTGATTCCATTAGTGGTAGTATTTTGGGGTGAAAGATGTAGATTGCGATAAATGTTAGAGAGCATGAGGGCAACAACCATGTGCCAAAGGCCCCAAGCAAGCGCCTAAGTGATAGTGCCCGTCTCTGGCCTTCAAAGGCGAAATTGATCTCCTAATGTGCCTCATGCTTTAGTGCGCTTCTCAAGTGCACCGTTAACAACTATGTTAAGAGATACATCTCTCCAAGACGAACTTCATGGATGGGACTCAAGCTACGTCTATTCGGAGAGACATAAAATATGGCACTTATCACTTAAGACAAAATTTAAGAAACTTGAAGAAAAGAAACAAGCACTCAAAAGTACCCCTACTAATCTACGAATGTGTTTTCCAAAGAGATAATCAAAGTACTTAGTTGCAGCGGTGGAACTCTTGATCATTCAATAAACCTTAGTAGAAGTTAGGTGCTATTAGGGCAAGTTAATCTTTTATCCTATTAATACCCACAGCTAAACAAACAAGTAATTCATAATTTCAATCACCACATGAACACAAAAACTAATGATGATCCTTTTCAACCACATGCAAATATTTCAATCTTCCAAAATCCAACAAGAGTTTGACAGTGATTTCCAAACTCTAACGTTTCAACTTATTTGAGGGAAGGCTAGCAATTTGATTGACACACATCACCACCAAGGCAAACCAACTTGGATGAGGTTGCTTCACAACTTTCAACATAGTAGTTCCAATGCATGAGGTGGCAAGGAACTTATAATGTTTTATATAATTAAGAAAATACCTCAAAACAACAGAATTTTTAGAAAGTAGACATACTTAATATGGATTTTGTGAAATCTTATTATTGCATTAATTTGGATTTAAAAACAAGGGTATGTAGGTCAAGAATTCTGGCATCAAAGAAAATATACCAATGGTGATTGGCATCACCTAATTTTTTATTGATCTTCATTAATGGTAAACATAAGAATTTGTTGAAGGCTTCTAGGACATGGGCATTCAAAAGGGATTTTATTCATGCTATTAAAGTGGGATTCAAGTTCTAATAGAGACATCTAAAAGGACTTCTACGAGGAAAGAAAGAAACAGAAGCACAAATTGATAGTCATAAGGTATCCTCCTAATTAGAACAACATACAAAAGTAAAGCAAAAGCAAACAACGAAAAAAAAAATCAAAAGTAACGCAAAAGCAAACAACTAAAAAAGAAATCAAAATTAGAACAACATACAAAAGTAAAGCAACATCAAACAACGAAAAAAAAAATCATAGTGCTCAAAGACTCTCCTCTAATATCCAGCTAAAGAAATCAGAAAAGCCATCACATTCTATATCAAAGAAGATAAAACCTTGCCTGAAAAAATGCTGGCATTTCTCTCAACCAACTACTCCATAAACCCAGGGGAAAAGAAGGCACCATTTCAATGGATTTTGGCCCCATATACTGTTAAACCTTCTTTACTAAGCAATGAAAATCTCCTAAGAACATAAACATACCTAATTTTCCTCAAAAAGTCCAAAACAAGTGATCAAAAGGGTTTTGCCACCTCATAATGTAGAAACAAAAAAGAATAAGGTTCACTATGCTTAGAATGCATAATGAACCAATTACACAACAGAGCATTGTTGGGCTTATCAGGAATTTACATAACTACAAAGCACAAAGTTTTTAGATACACAGCAGCAATTAATTATAAAGAGAATAAAGGAAGAGAATTGCCTCCCTCTACCGGAGAAAATGAAAAAGAGAATCTCAGCTAGAAAAACAAATTTTTGTCAGTCAACATGTCTAGCTGGGGACTGCGTAACACTGATAGATAAATGTCATACCACTTCTGACTTCAGTTGTTGTGCCCTCTCTAATAGCTTCGTTTCCATTTCCTATGCCAAAAAGAATAGAAAAGTCAGCTCATCATTCAAAAATGACCCATACATAATCAAAATCTATTTATTCATGGCTCACCATGTCTTACCCGTATTCGGCTTTTCTTTGCTTCTTGTACTGCATCCTCACTACATCCCTCAACTTGGGTTGCAGGTTCAGCTAATAAAAAAATTTGATCCAGGTAAACTAAAACCGGATCTTGGCCAAGCCTGCTCCATGGAACCTGAAATTGATACATGCCACATGTATTTGTCTTGAGCATGCACAAGACAATATCACAGGTAATATGCTAAGCAACCAAACAACCTATGAAATTGGAAAGAAGAGAGACAAGGACCAAATGGAAGCACATACAGTGAAGAATGAGCATTCACTTTGAACTTGCTAAATTTACCTACACCAAGCACTGCTGTTTTTCTTCCTGCAACCCTATTAATTTCCTTCCATTTATTATGAAGAGAAATTGCAATATATATTATTACTCACACACACTAATTATGGTTCTCAATATATTATAAATTTCTAGATATGCAGCAGATTGCAACCAAGTATGCTAGAAGTCTATGGACAATTATGAACACATCTGAGTTTCTAACTTCAAACATCAGATTGCTGTTTTGCAAAATATATTTTCACATTGAATAGAATGGAACAGCTCCTGACAAAGTGCCTCATCTCAACTCTATAATGTGTAACAAGCCAAAATCCCTAACACCATTCTTCACAAAGGAAATAGTGCAAAGCAGGAACAGATCATTAAAATACTTCAGTGAAGAGCAGTACAATCAAATAATTAATCATCTCTCTCTCGCATGTCCAAATACACAATCAATATAAATACCTATTTTGTCCAAATTCAGTGCAAAGTGTACCATACTCTTTTACATGGATGCTTGACTCTTGCAGTTCTATACCTTCCATCAGCACACAACTTAATTTAAGTCCACACCAGCCATTTTACCAGCACAGCACATTGAACATTCATAAAACAACACACGAAAGAAAGCATCCACCAAATTAATTCCCAGTTAATTAATCCATTTGCAACCTTTATGAACTAATTAAGCAAAGCATTTTCTGAGCCAACCGGTGCTTTAATATTTTAGAGGAGGAAAAACCTAAAATTGAGTTTTAAAGGTTAATATCTCCACTAATTATCATTCTAAACTAACCGCAAATATTAGAAAAATTTTAGACCATCCACCCATTTCAGAATTCAAATATTCAAACATCCCACCAAAAATCCAGTAATCATAAAAGAAAAAGGAAGAGAAAAAGGAAGAAAACATAAATGTGTCATCTTGAGCCTGTCTTACCACAAAAAAACTAAATATCGTAATTTACATAAGCTGTAAATATGCCTGCAAACAAAAATCTTTAGTGGACTTCACAATCTACACCTTGAATACAAATAACTTTAAATGCCTCTTAAAACTTCAATTCAAAATTGTATTATTATACCTGAAATTCCTTCATGTGTACAGCCAAAAAAAACATAGGAAAAACGATTGGCCCACTTCACAAATACATAGATTTGAAATTATAGTTCAAGAAAAATAAGAGTTACCACAATGAACATGTTAAACGCACAAACCTTAAGTTTCACAGATCCAAGAAATCCTGCTTTAACCTTCACAGGCAAATGTAATGCATTGAGTGCCTCTGGCTTCAGTTGCATATTTGTTAGCTTTACATCACCTGCTTTTAGTTTTCAGAAACTAGTTAAAAACCAGAACAGACCAAGTAGTAAAATAATAGTGACAACTCACTTTCATACTAAACCAGAACAGATCAAGTAGTAAAATAATAGTGACAACTCACTTTCCTACTAAACCAGAACAGACCAAGTAGTAAAATAATAGTGACAACTTACTTTCATACGAACCCAAATGTCTCTTTGGTGACAAATCTAATTATTCTGTAGAACACATATCATGCAATTACTCAACTATTAAATCATGATTATTTCAGTTTGTATACTCTTATTTCTGAGCCTCAGACTTGCATAAATCATAATGTAGAAAAACTTCAATATGAAACCGAGAATTTAATCTAATGCACAGTTAAGAGAAATGGGGCAAATAACAGCCATATCTGGCTTGATTAATGATTAGAAATTTCAAAAAATATATATATATATATTGTATGTAAGTAATGCAAAGACCAGGGGCATTGATTCAAAAAAATATATCAATAGCCAATGATAGCAACCACAAACTTAGCAATGTTCGCATTCCATCTCAATCACACTGCCAAAATCTAGCGTCCCACTTATTTCTATAATAATGAACATGATCACTTTGCACAACTACATTGCTAAAATTGCAACATTTAATAGCACATTTTTCGTTCAACATCACTGGTAGCCCCAGGACTGTGAGATCCTTGATCACCTCAATCTTGATTGAGTTCACCTATCAGCAACAGGCAAATTATATAATAGCCCTGAAACACTAATAAATAGCGTTCCCTGTCTCACAAATATGTGAGTTCCACTCTCTATATTTATAAATGGACCCCATGAAAGGGAACACTATTTTCAAGCGTTCCCGTACAACTGAATAATTTCTTCAGCAACAAGCACACACCAACGAGTATCGTGTCATATATGCTTTTTATAACTCTAACAAACATATGCAGCAAACTTCCATAATTAGTGCAACATTACTGCTATAATTTTGAAGTTTAAACACGTTCTACTCCTACATCCCTCTGCGTTATTAAACAAAAAATTATACAAAGTTCATACATAACTGCAATTACTAAACACGACACAAATCAATTGGAGTAGCGCTTTGTTACATCTCCAAACACAATAAAACGATTCATAACATCCAAATGCAAGGAAAACTTCAAAGTCCACTTCAAGAGCGTAAGTAGTGCAACTGGAAAACATCAAGTTTCTAAGAAAACAAAAAAAAAAAAAAAAGGATACAAATTTGTTATCAAGGAGGAGGAGGAGGAAAGAAACACAAACCTTGCCATACACTGATTTTAAGAGCTTCTTTGCTGAGGCCCTTGACGTAATTGCCCAGGTACCTCTGCAATAGATACGCCACCTGATCCTCCAACATCTTCTTCGCGCTGTTGATGTGGTGTGTATTCGATTCTCAGATCAGTGTTTTGGCGAATTGATTATTCGCAGTAGCATCGCCTGCAGTGGAAGATCGGAACAGCAACTTATGAGCGGAATTCGATTCCAGAAATGTGAAAGAGAAGAAGATCCTCTCTTTTTTTTTTTTTTTTTTTTGATATTCGAGCATGACCGATTCCTGACTTAACGGCCACGTCTTCTTTTATAGATCTTTTCTTGCTTTTATTATTATTTTCTCTTTACTAAAACATGCATACTAGGACGCCACGCCTGCTGGGACTGGTAGGTTGAGCTTAGAATCAAAATTAACTGCAACTTCCGTGCCATGTAATATAATAATATAACGAGTCGTGCAGGGCTGTCCATTTTTCGGTTTAAATCGAAAAATTGAACCATTTCAATTCAAAAATTTAGTTTGATTTTAAAAAATTAATTTGATTCAATTTTTTAATTTAACATTTTTTTTTTGTTATATTAGTTCTGTTCAATGTTTAAAAAAATGAGAAAAACCGAACCAATCAATTTATATACTTGTCATATTGAATATATTTTCTACCTTTAACCTATACACATCATTTTGATTCTTAGAGATAAGATAAAAACTCTATACAACACCCATTCTCTGTGTTGCACACCCACCCCACACCTTTTCTCCTCTCTCATTTTTTTCTTCTCTCTTGTTTCTGCTATTTCGTTTCCTGCAATTACATGCATCCATTTTCTTCTTCTCTCTGTCATCTCCTTGTTTCCTTCATCGATGTCATTCATTGACAAACATTTTCCTTTATTTAATCTTTGTCCTTTGAGCTTCATCGACAACACAAGCAAAGACCCTTAAACAACGCCATAACAAGATAGATCTGAAAAGCTTAGATGAGCTGGTGTTGAGGCATCTCAGTAAAGCATGGACTATGGAGAAGAACAAGAGTAAGAAAAGATGGAAAAGAAGGAGAGGGAGGAGGAATAGTCCCAAGACCCTTAAACAACACCATAATAAGGCAAGAATGGGAGATTTATCTGTCTAAGCTCACAATAAAAAGCGTTATAGCTCGCGTTACCTTTGGTACTTTTTTTGTTTTGTTAATTACTATAAATCATTGGTATTTGTTGTATTTAATTAAATCGTTTTTCATGTTTTAAAATTACACTAAAAATTTTTGACATACTAATGAGTCCTTTCTATTAAATTTATGTTAAATGTCAATAATACTCTTTTTATTAAATTTATATAAAATGTCAATAATATTCTTACTTTCATTTTAAACTTTTTATTTCATGCCACTCCCCTCCTTCAACACACAACAAAGAGAAAAAAAAAACTAATTAATAATTACTTGAAAGGAGAACGAATATTATACATTGTTTGCCTTTTTGTTTAATTTCAATTGCATCAATAAATCTTCTTTTGCATCAAAAAAAAAAAGTCACTCTATGTTCTTCAATATTTATGGATATTCAAACCAATAATTGTACTTAAAAAAAATTGGATAGAGAATTCACCAAAGATTTGACAGCATATTAGAATCCTTTGGCGAGCAACTCACAAAGGAAGTTGAAACACTAAACAACGTTACATCAGCTCCTCTCTTAATATTTTAACAAATAACTCAATTGCAATTTTTGGGCAATCAACATTCAAATACCCAATGAGCTTCCTAGGAGTGGATTTCAAAGTAAACAGTAAAAAAATAAAAAAATAAAAAAGAATCAAATTAAGATGAGGAGGAAAAGAAAAGAAAAGAGAAAAAAAGAAAAAACACGTTATCTCTCCACAATTGAATCCATTCTTTAGCTTCATCTCTAGCTCTCTTTCTCTTTCAGAACCAAAACCCATCTTTACTTTGCTACTAGTGAAAGAGAAGGGTTCAGATAAAGGTTGAAGTGGTGTTGTCTCGGTCGACGCAATGTTGTCTCTACTACCAATGAAAGAGGACAAAAAAAACTCATCTTTACTCTGGTACAGCTAGAATCCTTGCTTCCCTTTGCAAACCATCCATCAATTCTCTAAATACTATCATGCCCTTAACTTTTGCGCCCCAAATCTAACAAACTAATAGCACATCAACTGAAAACTAAATAACTAATGCCTATTTCACCCATTTAGATTCATTGTCGTTTTTGTCAATCCATTCATTTGGTTATGTTTATACCCATTTTTATTAACTTGGTGGGCTGATGGTGTGAAGAAGAAGACAAACCTGACAGTTCCTTATAGTCTTTTTTCCTTTTAGACTCGTTGCTATAATTCAAAAATTTGGTGTCTAACTAGTCTGGACTGCTTTCCACATGGAATCTGATCAACTCCAACCACTACTTTTGGGCTGGGGTGACTTGCAATAAGACTCTTGTGCGTTTTCTTAAACATCACTGGTCATAGGAACAATGATAATAAAGGTCAAAGTAATGAAAATGGAAGCCCTTTCTTTTGCTTTGGTTCTCTTTAATATCCGCTTTATTGGTTTGGAAGTAGGAGAGATTGTAAGGGTGAAAATAGCATCTTGATGGGCAAATTGATGCCTCAAACATCACTATTTCTGCTTGGGTTGATGGGAATTTTGGAATTTTTGGAACAATTATTCGAATTTTGAAATTCTAGAATTTTGAAATTTTTGGAATGATAAGCAATTTCGATCAATTTCTAGAATGAGAACTAGTTTTGCAATTTCAGCTTGGAGATTTTTTTTTATTTCTTCTTTGAATTTAGCTCAAGGATTCTTCGATTTCGCGTGATTTCTTTGACGTTTTCCGTTTGGGTTTATGGGTTTATTGAGTTGATTATATTGCAATTTAGGTTGATGTTCTTCAAATTGGCAATTTTGATTTTTGTTTTCGAGTGTTTATTGAGTTGATGAGTTTTTATTTAGGGGTAACTTTGTTATTAAAATAAAATATAAATTTTATTTTGACTAGATTCTTTTTGACTAATGAAATATGTTCATTTTTAATGACAGAAGGACTAGACAGTGTAACTGGACAATCGTAAAAAAATTTTAATGTAATTTTCAAACATGAAAAACAATTTAGTTAAATATGTTAAATATCAGAAGATTTATAGTAATTAATTTTTTTTTTTTTTTTTTACCTTTGTTATGGTTCACCATGGTATTTATGATGGCCAACATGTTGTTGGCCCTAGTATTATGTGCTCAAACTCATCTTTAAAAAAAAAATTTGTTTTTCATGTTACTCGTTTGTTCAAATAAATTCTTGATCTCTCATTTCTTGTTCTTATATGGATTATACATGTAATGTTTTACTTCAATTTGTTTTTTGGCTGCTGTTGGAAGCCCATTTTGGTGTCTTTTATATTTGATGAAACATCAATTGGATTAGCATTTCTTGCAATGTTAAAATTTGAAATTTTGGCTATGTTAATCTCTTAGTAAGATCATTTAGACGATTAATTGTGTAAAAGCTAGTTGAAATTGAAATTTGTGAGATATGATGCATTGTTTTAATCTCTTTCAATTTGCCAAACTGGTCTACCGATCCAAATTCGAATCGAAATAATTTAGTTCAATTTATTCAATTTCCATATAAAATTAGTTTGATTCGGTTTAGTTCAGTTTGAAATAAAAGATAATTCGGTTAATTCAATTTTGCTAAAAATTGAATCGATTTGAATTGTCTGATAGATAGACATAGTTGTGAATCATATATTAATGTTTATTTTATTATATAATTAATTAATTAATTAAATGATTAAAATTAATATTTACGATTAAATTTAATTATTATTTTATAAAAAATATTATCAAGTAAATAAAATAATAAAATAAATTTCACAAAACTTATGATTAAGCATAAATATTTTCGCAAAATAATTACGTATGAAGTTAATTATAATAAAAAATTATCTGTTAATTTATATATTCAATCTTATATAATACAATTTAAAAAGAAAATCTATTAAATATAAATAAAGTAATTCTCGATAATCAATCAAATAAATAATCATAATAGAAAAATTAATAGATAATTACAATATATATATATATATATAAAATAATTATAATAAAAAATTATCTAGTGATTCATATTTTAATTTTGTACACCACAATTTTGAGAGAAAATTTATTAAATTTAAACAAAATAATTTTTTATTACATGTCATTTGTCTTTTGTCTTTATATACTTGAAATTTTAAACAATCAATGAAATTAATTTAAAATTTAGCTTCCCATTTAAAATTTTATCTTTTTAAATTTTTTAAATTTTCTTTTTAGAATATCTTGATTTTCTGTTTAAAATATTTTACTTTTTAGGTTTTTTAATTTTTTGTTGAGAAATATTTTAAAATTTTTATTTTTAAAATTTTTTAATTTCATGTTCAAAATATTTTTTATAAGCTCTTAACTTACTATTTTGAATTTTTATTTTTTAGATTTTAAAATTTATAATTAAAATTTTTTTTATTTATAACAATTGAGTTTTCTAATTTTCTATTTATAAATATTCTTGATACTTCAGTTTTCTACAATATAATGTAAAATAATGACATATGACTATATTATACATTATTATTTGATAAATGACAAACAATGGTTAAAAATTAACTTTTAGATTGAAAATAATAATATATATATTGATTTAAATTAATATAAAATTATTTTAATTAAATAATTAAAAATTAATATATAAATAATAATTAAAATTTATTATTATTTTATAAATATATTATTATTTTTAAAAATTATTATCAAGTAAATAAAAATAATTAGTATAATAAATTTTAATAGTAATATAATCTTAATATAAAATAAAAATCATAATTTAATTTTTCAATTTTATATTATATAATAAATTAAATACTGATTGTTATGAATATGAAAATTTTTTTATATTATTCAACTTTTTAAATTATTTTTATACAAAAAACTTAATATATTATTAAATTTCCTATTTTTTGATTAATTGAGAAAATTAAATATTTAATTATTAATTTATTTATCATATGATAAAATGAAATATATTATACTATTATTTATAAAAAATATTATAATATAATTATTCGATAAATGATAATTACTCATTCAAAACTAAATTTGAGATTGAAATTAATTATAATATTGATTAATTTTATTGTTTAAATTTTTCTCCAAAAGCTTTTATTATTCAAATTTAATTTATAGATTTAATATATATTTGTAAATACTTTCAAATGATAATAATAATTGTAAATAAATAAAAGAAATTTTTATTAATACAATTTCATTAAAACAAATCAATTATAAGCACGTGCTTAGATGTGCTTTATATATTTAAAAAAACTTTAACAAAAAATAAATAAATAAATTGATGGGACCTTTTTGATTTCTCACTAGAGATATATATATCATTAAAATTAATATATATAGTCTCATAGTCAATTTTAAATTATTATTTATAATTCATTAAATAATTATATATAATATAATTACATGTTATTATGTTATGTTATATACTAGAACATTAGTATATTAAAAATATTTATAAATAAAAAATTATAAAATTTAACTGATGTAATAAAAAAAATTTTAAATTAGAAATTGAAAAAATTTAAAAATTAAAAATTGTGAACAAAAAGTTAAGATAATATCAAAAAAATATTTTAAACAGAAAATTAGAAAAAATTTTAAAATAAAAATTTTAAATTACTTCTAAATAAAAAATTAAAAATTTTAAAAAGTAAAAATTCTAAACATAAAGTCAAGATACTTTAAACATAAAATTCTAAATTCTAAATTACTTCTAAATAGAAAATTAGAAAACTAAAGAGTAAAAATTTTAAATAAGAAATAAAGATTTAAATTAATTTAATTGATTGTTCAAAATTTTATGTATATAAGGACAAATAGTAGTATAATATATTATCAATAATCACTTTGTTTAAGTTTAATAAATTTTTTTTAAATTGTCACACATGATTGAAAATATGATTATAGATAGTCTTTTATTATAATTAACTCACATATTTTATTATGAAATACTTAATATTATTTATTTAATTGGTTATTAGAAATTCTTTTATTCAAATTTAATAAATTTTCTCTTAAAATTATGTCACATAAAATTAAAATAAAGAAATAAATAATTCTTTACTACAACTAATTTCGTACATAATTATAATATTTGAGATTTATTTTATTATTTTATTTATTTGACAATAATTTTTTTATAAAATAATAATTAATTATATACTAATTTAAATCATTTGACGAATTAATTAATTATTTAATAAAAATAAGTATTAAATTTATTTTAATTTTGTTATTATCAATACATCACGCAAATGCATGAGCCAGTCTATCTTTTCTCTCTTAAAAGGCTTTGTCTTTTGTCTACTTAACAATCCTTTTTCTCCTTTTCTGTTCTCCTTCTTCTTGATTTCTGACTCTTCTTTTACCTTATTCTATCTCCTTATCCATTTGATGGCTAGTTCTAGTAATCCAATGAAAGACCTAGAGGATAAGTGTGCCAAAGTCATGTTAGAAGATGAAGATGAAAGGGCATCGAAGTTGACTTTAATGGTAAGGATGAAGGAGACTTTGTTGATCTTTATTGGGCTATAGTTGACAGGTTCCTAACTAAAAAAACCATTTATTTTTTAACCATGAAAAATGGCCTTGCTTCAATATGGATTCTAGTATGTGGATTACAAGTAAAAGATCTAAAAGCCAATATGTTTCAATTCTTCCATGAAAGAGATTTTCAGTGCATCCTAAAGAACGACCCATGGTCTTTTGAGAATCATCCTCTCCTATGTAAACAACTAAATTAGGGGGAACAACCGACTAAGGTACCTTTGTTTACAATTGAGTTTTGGATATAAGTGTATGACGTACCTTGTGGCTTTATGTAGGAAAAGGTTACAAAGCAAGTGGACAACTTCATTGGTACTTTCATTGAAAATGATCCTAAGAATTTTGAGGGATCTTGGAAATGTTACATGCAAATTAAAGGCATTTGATGTTCGTAATCCGCCTCCAAAGGAAAATGAAGATAAAAGAAAGGGTGGAGAGTGGGTTTGGATCACATTTAAATATGAAAGATTAAACACATTCTATTTTCATTATGTTATTCTTGGCCACACAAGAAACTTTTATGAAAAGTCATATGCTGCTTTTGTTGATCATTCACAGTTTGCCTATAGATCTTGGCTTTGTGCTCCAATGAGACATCAGGCCTTAATAATTAGAGCAAAACGACTACCAAATGGACTGGATGATGACTTTGACATCAACAACAAAGATCGCGATGACTACGTTATGATTGATATGGAAACCCTAACAAACAATCCCAAAATTTGACAACTCTCTAAAAACGTGGAAAGTGAGGATGATAGGAAATGAGTGGCTAGTGGCACTGGTAAAGGGATTTGCGTGGGATAAACGGTTGATAATAACCTTGAGGAAATAATGCATGATGCTAGTAGTAAGGATGATATCTCGCATTATTATTATTGATGCTAAAAGGAAAAGGCTAGAGGATGGAATTGCATCAAATGGGTCAAATGATGTAAGGCATGACTCTACCTCATCAACTTCAAAAAACTTATTATCAGTGGGCTCTAGCATCAGGCCTTACCATTGATTAGAACTATTGCGGTTAAGGCAACCCACAACCAGTTTAAGAACTTTTAGACCTTAAGTACATAAACAAAGCCCCGTTTTGTTTTTAAGGGAAGTTAAAGGTTTGTAGGGTAAAACATGGCTAGGTTACTAGGTCATTCTAGAGCCCACATTGATGTTGGCATGCAAAGTTAGAGATTAACGTGTTGTTACAATTTTTTTGAGAGAAGTAGGAGTCAAGAATCATGGGGTTTGCTAAGACAATTGAAGATGTAATCATCTATCCCTAGGTGTATCATTGGTGATTTCAACAATCTAACCTATTAAAATGAAAAGAAAGGCTTCCTACCTCATCTAGATTCTTTAATTTAAAGTTTTAATCAAGCAATTTCATATTGTGATCTTCATGATTTAGGGATGATTGGGTATGAGTTTTGATACGGTCCAAGGCTAACACCTATAGATCGAGTAGGCAAGTGCACCTATCGAGTATAGTATAATGTAGGAGTATCGAGTGTTCATCCCTCAAGGACTAAAAGTACTAGTATTAGCTTTTTCTCTATTATTTAATCAGTAATTTTAAGTGAATTAATTAACTAATAAAATAAAATAATTCAACAAACTAAAATAATGAAAATATGAACTAGAGAGTGGGAAAAAGGTGATCAATATGACAAATAGCACTCAAGTATTGAATCCCCTTAAGACTTATTAAGAAATTGATTTTCTGACAGTACAATCTAATTCAATGTTTATGGAATCGTGGAAATTTCTTTAGTATGTTAAAGTCTTTCTCAAGATCATTAACATCTAATTCTAGGTTGATTAATTGGAATCTCATCCTAATTAAAATCCCTAAAATTGCATTATAGTTCCTTGAATTTTACTATTAGGTTTAACCCTAATCCAGAAGATTTATGTTATCCTATCTCTAAGGGTACATGTAACTCTTTTTAATTGTGCTAAATCTATTCAATAATTTGATTTTTCAATCTAAGTTTAAAGAATTAAAACAAAAATCAATATTTTGGATATATCAATTCAAGGAAATAAAGAGCAAACATAATTGAATTCCATAAAATAATGAAAAGATTATATTATCTAAAAAAAATCACAATTCAAAACTCATCTTAGGATTTATCATACCCAAGTGCCTAATTAATTTAGTTCATAATTGTATTACTAACCAACATCAAAATAAAGAGAAAATAAAATAGAAAAGTTTTCATGATAAAACCCTTGTATTCTTCTCTTCAAACTTGATATTTGACCAATAATTCTTCTCTTATGGATAACTTCTTCTCCAGAAATAAAACAAAGCAAAAACTCTCTCAAAACAACAATAATAATAATAATAATTCATACCCTTTACAAAGACTTCATCCTCTATTTATAGTCTCCTATTCCCCTTTAAAATAGGAAAAATAACATCCTCCATCAATTAGGAATCATAACAAACCAAGCTTCCTTTCTTGTGAATAGGAGCTGGTGAAGTTTCCCACAATTGCATGGACTCTCGGGCTCTTCCTAATTTGAATGAAAATTAGACTCAAACTCTATCTAAAAAATATCAAAATTGGTCCCTGAATCGTTGAATTTCTATTTGATCTTTAAACTTCTGAAATTGCATAATTCTACTCAGAAAACTCTCATAATTCATCAATAATCTCTAATTTATATGTTTTCCTATAAAATTACAAAATACAAACCAAAAGTAAGACATTATCTAGTATTTTTTTTTCAAATTAGACTTAATTAAAAAAACTAGCCCTAAAAAAATACTAAAAATAAAGAACTATCAAATTCCCCCACACTTAGCATTTTGTTTATTCCCAAGCAAAAAATACTGAGCTAATGGAAAAAGACATGAACAAAAGACTCAAAACAAAACTAAAAAAAAAAAATACTAAGCACAAAACACATAAAAACTAACACAGTTGACTTATAAAAATACTTCATTCCCTCTCGACATCATAACAAATTAAATTAATCGATCTATGCGAAAAATTCATCAATTCTTAAACTTGCAAAAATTTGTGTTCTAGCATACTTATTTAATCATAACTACCCCTAAATCAAATGCATCAAAGATTATCCATTCACAAATCCCAAAAAAAAAATTCATTTATCAAGTTTCGCACAATGTACCCCTCATTCCAAGTGTTTAAAGGTTAGCGTATGCTTTCATCATCCAACAAATAGCCTAAAAGTCAATCATAAGTTTGAAAATAAATCACATCTCCACCACTTTAATTCAAATACAAGCACAAATCAAAAAGGTCTTTCTTTTGGTTGTAATGAGGCCTTGGTAGAGGGTAGGTGTTTTTAGGCTAGTAGACTACAAAATAATTTATCATGCTTACTAAATATTCTCTTAAATAAAACTCACATGATCTCTTAATAAAGAACAAATCTCATGACAAAACATAATCCTACTCTCACGAACCTTACAAATAATAGAAATTCTAGGCTCTTACTTGATATCTTTTGCAAAATAAAATTAAGCTGCCTTGATAAAGAAATACATCTTCTTCTTCCTCTTTTATTTTTTTGAACTTTTTTCTTTATTTATTTATTTTTCTCTTCTTTTTTTTTTATTTTAAGAGGAAGAAAGAAGAGTTACTATAAAATCACACAAGGTAACAATTCAAAAATCAAGCAATTAATCAAATAACATTCTCTCATTTCCACCCCCAAAGAACAAAACACTCAACCCCACACTTAAGACTTCTCATTGATTTCATGAGACAATCCCTTGTAATTGTAGAAACCAAATCTCATCCTAAAACAAACATGATCAATTTAATATTTCAGGGGACTAGGTTTCATTGGGTAGCTAAACATGTGATTATATAAAAAAAAAAAAGGGTTCTTGTAGGCTCAAATGGGCTCACTAAATGGATAAGAGGATGGATAAAAAAAAGAAACAAATGACTAATCCTAAATTGTCTTAATCATTTTTATGCTTGTATTTGATAATGTGGTCTTAAAATAATAACAAATCAAGTTCTAGAGACTTTAGCATTACTTAAAGACTCAATCAACAAAAAATTCACAAAATTAAGCATATTACAAGGAAAAGAGGCTCAAACCTTTTCGTTATAGTGTAAAAAATGAATTTTAATTTATTTATTATTATTTTTTAAGAATTTGTAAACTTCCAAACCTTGAGATTTTCTTTAAAGACAGTGATAATTAAATATCTATGATAGAAAATAAGGTTTGCCATTTAAGAAAGTGAATATAAGGCATAACTAGATATTTTTTACTAAATTAAGATGACAATGAGGGAAGTACTAAGCTAATAATGAGTCAATCATATAATAAAGCAAATAAAACATCAAAAAAATTTTTTAATATACATAAAAATAAAATAGGAACAAAAAATTATCAAACAATACAAACTCTCCCTCACACTTAAGACACATTATCCACAATGTGGAGGAGAAGTCTTTAGCATGACTAAACAAATAAATAACACATTAAAAAAATAAAAAGAATAAAGAATAAAGGAATTAGGAAACTTTCTTGGAATCTCAAGGGGCAGGTGGAGGAGACTGTGATAGAAGACATTGCACAGAATCTCAAATTTGAATAAGGAGCTCGCCATGTTGAACCAATTGTTAAGACATTTGGTTTTGTACATCTTCCAAACGAGTTTGGCGTTCATGCAATATGCGAAAGTCACGAAGTAGTTACGACAGTAGACATTGGGAAGGTTCACCAACTGCTGATGGAGATTCCTATGATGGTCCTGCTTGCCCTGCATCAGCAAAAGCATAAGCCTCGGAGGGTAAGTGATATGAGACAGTGGACGGTCGAGTGGGTGTGTCAGCAGAGAAAAAGCTCAAATGACGGAGTGTATCAACATATATTGGTGACTCCATAGGAACCATGTGTGCACCTGCAAAATCAACCCTTAAACTTCCAAAAATATTGGTTAAGAGCATAGGGAAAACAAAATTTTTCACTAGCCTTGGGAAAAACATTAAATGCTAGCAATGTAATTATGACTCTCAAACGGGCATCCAAGTGCTTAGCTAAGTATCGTGAACTGTCCCGTTGGTAGCATGCAACTAAGTCCAATTAAGAAGTGGCTCTAGAAAAATTAAAAGTTCCATTACTTGGGATGCGATGTTGACCGATGATTCTATTGAGACCTAAAACAAGTAAAGGGCCGCCATTCAGAACTCTTAAAAAAGATGCGAGAGAAGCGCAAGTGAGCACTACTCGCTGACCACGAATCAAAGAATGAATCTCCAAACAATTCTCGATCGTTTTGTTTTCAATGTTAGCATAAAATTCACGGACTATTTGAGAGCAATATTGACCTTGAAAGTCCAAGATTCGTTTCCATCCTATCTTATGAAATGCAGCTCCAATGCAGAGTGACGTATCAATGTCTAAAGAATAGAACGTTCACTAATGAATTTATGCAGAATATGCTTATCGTACCAAGTCGAATTGACCACAGAAGTAAACCGTGTGTCATTAAAATTGGTAGGACGTTTCGAAGGTCGACGCTGAGACATGAGATGTAATTATAGAATGACGGGCTCACAATGAAAATCAGTACACACAACACAACCAATAGGAATAACACTATCAGAGAAATAGTCTAGCAAGATAATACCTAAACAAAGTGCAGAATCACCCATAATGAAGCACTAGTAATAATAAAAGCACAAGCTTAGGTCCTAAGACAAAATTGGAATTGACTAACAAGTAACAAAGAAGAAAGAGGAAGGACATACCCAAAAAAAAATCCTAAAAATTGAAGTGGGTAATGGAACAAACTAGAAAAAGGGGTTGGTTGGTGGATTGGCAGATCCGGGTCGATTTGGGAAAGCGTGAGGGCGGGGTTATGAATCGGCTTGAAAAGGGGTGAGGGCGAGGGTGTGACAGGGGTGAGTTGGGGAAGGATGGGGGTGGTGGCAGGGGTGAGTGATGTTTTAAGGTTTTTTTTATGAGAATATATATAGCACCAGCCATGTACGGTGATGTGCACATGGCTTGCTATTGAACTGCACACATTCTGCTTCGTCTTCCTCTTTTTTTTTTTAAGTTCCGAGTGCACACGAACACACATGTATGCGTTGATTTTCGCACAAGTACAGGACAAAAGAACCCATACAAACAAATTTTTTGAAATTCTCTGTGCAGTACCATGCGCATATGTGCGACAACAACCGTACCGATTTTGGTTTTTTTTATTTAATTTGAGCAATTTTACTCAAACTTGAGAAGATCTAACTTCTCATAAACTATTTTCTCATCAAATTCACCTCCAAGATAGAGTTTCGAATGATGACCATTTAGTTTAAATGTAACTTTTTCAGGATGTTACCTTGACTGTGTCGTAAGGAAAAATTTGTTGGACGGTGAACAATTCGAACCATCTAGATTTGAGTTTACTTGAGAATAATTTAAAGTGAGAGTTATAAAGAAGTACTTAATCTCCTTCATTGAACTGCTTGGATTGACGAATTCTCTTATCGTGATACTTCTTGGCCCTCTTCTTATACAATTTGGAGTTCTCATATGTCATTATTTGTCATTCCTCGAGTTCATTCACTTGATGTTTACGCTTCTCACCTCTAAGGCCAATATTATCTCCCAATACACTTTATGATCAAGCTTTACAAGCAGATGACATGTTTTTCCATAGACCAACCTATACGACATAGTGCCAATAACTGTTCTATAAGTCGTTCTATAACCCAAAGAGCGTTATCTAACTTAAGAGACTAATCTTTCCTAGATTGTGCAACCGTCTTTTCAAGAATCCGTTTGAGATCCCTATTAGCTACCTCAACTTGACCTCTTATTTGAGAGTGATACAGGGTTGCAACTCTATGTGTAATACCATACTTTTGAAGCATTTTTTGAATTGCACATTACAAAAATGAGTACCCCTATCACTTATTATTGCTTGAGGTGCACTAAAATGTGAGAATAGTTTCTTAAGGAACTTAACTACAACTCGAGCATCATTTGTGGGTAAAGCTTATGCTTCGACCCACTTAAAAACATAATCCATAGCAACTAGTATGTATTGATTTCCAAATGAAGTCAGGAAGGGGCCCATGAAGTCAATACCCCAAATATCGAATATTTCATATATTAAAATATAGTTTTGATGCATTTCATCATGACGAGAGATATTACCTAATTGTTTTATCACATTGCTCTACATATCTTTGGGCATCTTTATAGATAGTCGACCAATAAAAACCAGATTTGTAGACTTTTTAGGCCGTCTTATTTGCATTGTAATGCCTTCCAGTAGGTCCATCATGGCAATGCTATGAGATTTCCCATCCTTTCGAAGTTGGGACACATCTCCTCACAATTTGATCCGTATAAATTTTGAACAAGTAGGGGGTCCTCCTAAAAGTAATTCTTCAAATTTGAAAAGAAGTTTCTCTTTTGATGATGAGACATTTCCTTTGACAGAACTTCACCTACCAAGAAATTTGCTATGTCAACAAACCATGAAACATCTAAATCACTTACCTCTTTAATGCTGTAAAGATGCTCCTTAGGAAATTGATCATTGATCTTGACTTCATCGAGCTTTTCTAAATTAGGATTCTCTTATTGAGATAGATGGTCAGCTGCTAGGTTTTCAACATCCTTCTTATCATGGATCTCAAGATCAAATTCCTGCAACAGTAAAATCTATCGAATTAATCTAGGTTTTGCATCTGACTTAGTGAGCAAATAATGCAGAGCAGAGTGGTTAGTATAAACAACGACTTTGGACAATATTAAATAAAATCTAAATTTATCAAACGCAAAAACTACAACTAGTAACTCCTTCTCCGTAGTTGTGTAATTCTCTTTGGTGTTCGTGAGAGTCTTGCTAACATAGTAGATGGGCTGAAAATGCTTGTCCTTTCACTGTCTAAGAACTGCACCTACTGCAAAGTCACTTGCATCACACATTAGTTCAAAAGGAATAGTCCAATTCGGTGCTACCATGATTGGGGCATTGGTCAATTTGTTCTTAAGAATGTTAAATGCGTTTAAACATTCTTGAGTACAAACAAATGGCACATATTTTTCAAGCAACTTAGTTAAAGGCCTATCAATCTTAGAAAAGTCCTTAATGACCTTCTATAAAACCTGACATGCCCTAAAAAACTCCTAATTTCCTTAACTGAAGTTGGGGGTGGTAACTTAGAAATAGTTTCAATTTTTGCTCTATCTACCTCAATCCCCCTACACGAGATTTTGTGCCCTAAAATTATACCCTATTGCACCATAAAATGACACTTTTCCCAATTTAACACCAAATTGGTCTCCTTATAATGTTTAAGCACTCTTTCTAAATTATGAAGGCATAAATCAAAAAAGTCACCAAAAATAGAGAAATCATCCATGAATACTTCCATAATATTTTTCATAAAAAAATTGCCATCATGCACCGCTGAAAAGTAGTGGGTGCATTACACAATCCAAAAGACATTCGATGATAAGAAAACGTACCATAGGGACAAGTAAATATCATCTTTTCTTAGTCTTCCAGAGCAATAGAAATTTGAAAGTAACCAGATAGACCATCTAGGAAATAATAGTACATATGCCCCGGTAGTCACTTTAGCATTTGATCTATGAAAGGTAAAGAGAAGTGATCTTTCGTATCATTTAACTTTTGGTAGTCAATGCATACTCTCCACCCGGTGATGGTTCTTGTGGTAATCAACTCATTCTTTTCATTTGGAACAACTGTCACTCCTCCTTTCTTTGATACTACCTGCACAGGGCTTACCCATGAACTATCAAAAATAGGGTAAATTACTCTTGCATCAAGTAATTTAATCACCTCAGCTTTTACAGTTTCTTTCATGTTAGGATTTAGACTCCTTTGTGGTTGCACAACTGGTTTGAAGTCATCCTCTATAAGAATCTTGTGTGTGCATAAAAAGGGAATAATTCCTCTTATATATGAAATCTTCTAAGCAATTGCCCTGTTGTATTCTTTAAGTACAGTCTAAAGTTTCTTCTTTTGATCCTTTCAGATGCTATAATCACTGGGAGCTTTGAATATTTTCCTAAAAATGCATACTCCAAATGGTCAGGCAATTTCTTCAACTCTAACATAAGTGGATCTTCAATGGATGATTTTAATTTATGTTTCTCACTCCTATCAATCTCTTCAAAAGCTTTATTCCTTATTATTGGTTCATTAGCCTTTAGATAGACTGTTTGTTCACTTTTCACAGCTTCCTATTTGCTTGTCTTTCACCTTAAATAAGACAATGCTCTAACGAATCTTGAGAGATAATTGTCTACATACAATTAGAAATAGCACAATCCATAAAATCAATGAAAAAACAAGTGTCATCTTGATCAAGTGAGTGTTTAAAAGCATTAGAAATTTTAAAGGTTATTTCTTCATCTCCAACCCTTAAAGCTAATTTACCTGCACTAACATCAATTAATGCTCTACCTATAGCCAAAAATGGTTGACCAAAATTAATGGAACCTCAACATCGACATCCATGTCAAGTATGACAAAATCAGCGGGAAAGATAAATTTGTCTACCTTCACCAACACATCCTCAATGATACCTCTGGGGTATTTAATTGATCTATCAGCTAATTGAATACTCATTTTAGTTGGTTTAGCTCCCCCAATCCTAACTTAGCAAATAATTTATAAGGCATTAGGTTTATGCTTGCCCCTAGATCAGCTAAAGCCCTATCAATTGTAAAATCACCAATAAGATAGGGGATAATGAAACTCCTTAGATCCTTGAGCTTTCGAGGTAGCTTATTTTGCAAGATGGTCGAACATTCCTCACTAAGGATCACTATAGATAACTCCTCAAGTCTCTTTTTGTTGGCTAGGAGTTCTTTCAAAAATTTTACATACTTGGGCATCTGCGAAAGAGCTTCAACAAATGGTAAGTTAATGTGGAGTTGCATAAAGAGTTTAAGAAAATTACCATAATGTTCATCTAAGTGATCTTTCTTAAGTCTCACTGGATATGGAATGGTAGGTTTGAATTCCTTAACTAGCTTAGGACGTGCATCACCTAGGTCTCGGGTCTCCGCTACACTCTTCTCCTCGACTTGAGCTGTAGTTCTAGCTTGTAATTCTTTTTTACACCGAAGGTGATTGCCTTCATTTGTTCCTTAGGATTTGTCTCTGTATTATTAGACAAACTACCTTATGGCCTTTCTGAAATCATTTTAGCAAGCTGTCCAATTTGATTCTCTAAATTGTGGATGGAAGCTCATTGATTTCTCAACATTATTTCATGATTCTTCAAAGTGGCATCTTGAGCTTAGAGTCGAGCATCAAAAGCTTGGATGAATTTGGTCATTAGCTCTTCCAAATTTGATTTCTTCTCTTGGGGTGGTTGTTGTTGTTGATAACCTGGTGGAGGATTATTCCTTTGTTGCCCTTGGTTCCCCCATGAGAAATTTGGGTGGTTTCTCCATCCTAGATTATAGGTGTTACTCTAAGGGTTATTTTGTGATCTTGGAATGTTCCCCATATAGTCCACTTGTTCTTGTTGCATTCCAAGCATATTAGGACAATCTTGACTTTTATGTCCCATTCCACACGAGTGACATTGCAAAACTTGACCCATTTGTGGTACTAAAACCAATCCATCAATCTTCCTATTCAAAGCTTCAACTTGACTTGCCAAAGCAGTGACTGAATCAAGATTATACATACCAGCAGGTTTGTTACTCCTTGAATTTGTTTACCACTAATATGTGTTCATTGCCATCTCCTCAATCAATGCTTGAGCACCATATTATGTCTTATTATTGAGAGAACCTCCTGTTACTGCATCTATCATTTGACGAGTCATGTGATTCAATCTACAATAGAACGTTTGAATCTGAACCCAAGTATCCAACCCATATTGTGGGCACTTCTTCAACAAATCCTTGAAGCATTCCCATGTCTCATAAAATGACTTGAAATCTGATTGAATGAATGATGAGATATCATTCCTTAATCTTGCTGACTTCATAGGTGGAAAATACTTCAATAGGAACTTTTCTGTCATTTGGTTCCATGTAGTAATAGAACCCTTAGAAAGTGAGTTCAACCACCATTTAGTCTTTCCCCTTAATGAAAATGGGAATAAACTTAAACAAATGGCAACATTCGTAGCTTCATTAATCATGAAAGTGTCACATATTTCAAAGAAATAAACCATATGGGAATTTGGATCCTCATTTGGCAAACCATCAAATTGTATTGACTGCTGCACCATTTGAATGATATTTTGCTTGACTTCAAAATTATTGGCTATAATAGCAGGTCTCACTATTCTTATGCCAACATCTGTCATAGTGGGTTTCGCTTAGTCAAACATAGTCATTTGACGATCTATCATGATTACTATCTCTTGATTATACTCAATCTTTTCTTGATGCTTTTGTCTTAAATTATGATGGAAAGTCTCTCTATTTTAGGATCTTCAGGTTCTAGCTCGATTCTACTGCTTCAAATATATACCGCTAAAGCCTCTGAAAGACTAGAAACCACAACAAAACTAAAACAAGAAGGGTAAAATAGGATGAAAAAATTAAAGAAAGAAAAAAATGGCTAAATTAATAGATATCAATGTTTTTAATATTTTAGTCCCCGGCAACGATGCCAAAATCTTGATATGGTATGAGGCTAACACCTATAGATCGAGTAGGCAAATGCACCTATCGAGTATAGTATAGCGTAAGAGTATATATAGCATAGGAGTATCTAGTGTCGATCCCTCAAGGACTAAAAGTACTTCTATTAGCTCTTTCTTTATTATTTAACAGGTAATTTTAAGTGAATTAATTAACGAATTAAAATAAAATAACATAATTCAGCAAACTAAAATAATGAAAATATGAACTAGAGAGTGGGAAAAATGTGATCAATAAGACAAATAGCACTCAAGTCTTGAATCCCCCCCTAAGACTTATTAAGAAATTGATTTTCCGATAATACAATCTAATTCAATGTTTATGGAACGGTGGAAATTCCTTTAGTATGTTAAAGTCTTTCTCAAGATCATTAACATCTAATTCTAGGTTGATTAATTGGAATCTCTTCCTAATTAAAACCCCTAAAATTGTATTATAGTTCCTTGAATTTCACTATTAGGTTTGACCCTAATCCGGAAGATTTATGTTATCCTATCTCTAAGTGGTACATGCAACTCCTTTCAATTGTGCTAAATCTATTCAATAACTTGATTTTTCAATCTAAGTTTAAAAAATTAAAACAAGAATCAATCTTTCGGATATATCAATTAAAGGAAATAAAGAGCACACACAATTGAATTCCATAAAATAATGAAAATTTTGTATTATCTAAAAAATCACAATTCAAAACTCATTTTAGGGTTCATCATACCCAAGTGCTTAATTAATTTAGCTCATAATTGAATTACTAACCAACATCAAAATAAAGAGAAAATAAAATAGAAAAGTTTTCATGATAAAACCCTTATATTCTTCTCTTCAAACTTGATAGTTGGCCAATAATCATTCTCTTGTGGGTAGCTTCTTCTCCAGAAATAAAATAAAGCAAAAACTCTATAATAATAATAATAATAATAATCCCCCTCTTTACAAAGACTTCCTCCTCTATTTATAGTCTCCTATTCCCCTTTAAAATAGGAAAAATAGCATCCTCCACTAATTAGGAATGATAACAAACCAAGCTTTCTCTCTTGTGAATAGGAACCGGTGAAGCTTCCCACAATTGCATGGACTCTCGGGCTCTTGCTAATTTGAATGGAAATTGGACTCAAACTCTATCTAAAAAGTATCAAAATTGGTCCCTGAATAGTCAAATTTATATTTAGTCATTGAACTTATAAAACTGCACATTTCCATCTAAAAACTCTCATAATTCATCAATAAGCTCTAATTTTCAAGATTTCCTAAAAAATTACAAAATACAAGCCAAAAGTGAGATATTATCTAGTATTTTTTTTTTAAATCAGACTTAATTAATAATAAAACTAGCCCTAAAAATACTTAAAAATAAAGATATATCAACGACCATGCATCAAGGCATCACGTTTTGGTAAGTTAAAATTGTAGCAATGCATAGCCTCGTCGCTTAGCCATGCAATCTATGTTCTTATTTTATTAGTTGAATTTTGAGTTGTTTTCTTTCCTATTTAGATAGGATTCTTATTTAGAATATGTTTTTTATTTAGATATAATTTTGTTTTGGAATTTTAAACCTTTTATATATATATGAAACTTCACTTTATAAGGCTCTATAAAAGCCATAGCCTTGTATTACAAATTTTCATTATCTTTGATCAATATTATTGAGTTTGGAAAGTTTTATGCTTTGTTTTTTTGTGTTCTTGTTAGAATACAAAATTAGACTTGTTAAAGGGAGTGATCAAAGTTTATGGCATCTTCAAGATTGGAGTTTTAAGGACTTTGTTTCCTTAGAATTCTAATCTTTTAATTGATAATTGTTTTCTAGCTTTCTTGGCCAAAGTAACAATTCATATAAAGAGTTTCTAGAGCAGGTCTCTTAGCGGGTTCTTGTTCCCTTGCCTTTCACCTTTAAAAACTACATTGTCATCTATCAAAGTAGTGATAAGGCAATCTCTAGAGTCAAAGGTGACTATGTTACCCTTATAACATAA
The DNA here is from genome assembly GCA_949677035.1 of Omphalea diandra. Taxonomy (NCBI): domain Eukaryota; kingdom Viridiplantae; phylum Streptophyta; class Magnoliopsida; order Malpighiales; family Euphorbiaceae; genus Omphalea; species Omphalea diandra. The sequence continues at coordinate 97,688 of CATIWR010337752.1, forward strand.
TTGACTTACACTTAATCAATTATATTTCAATCCATCAACCAAAAGAACATTATCAATGATGGGGCAACCTTTCTTACTAATAATTCCAATACCAATTACCTTACCTTTGGCATTATTTCCAAATGTCACATTGCCACCATTTTTTCCTTGATGGATGTGAATAGTTTCTTATTTTTTTATCATACATTTTGAACACCCATTATCCACATGCCAATCATTGTCTTCCTCATAGGTGGCTTCTAAGTATACCTATAAAATGCAATAAATTTATCTTTGTTTAATTATCCATGCATACTTGCATTCGAAGGGGTTAGGCTTGGAATGATCCTCAAGTTTGAGGTATGCCTTCCTTATATAGCAAAACACATTAATGTGACCAAACTTCATAGTGGTATTAGAGTTTGGACTTGCAAGCGTTTCTCCTTTACACTACCTTGGTATGAGTAAGAGGTCTTCTCATACCATGGTCATGTGAATACATGTAAGAACATATGTGGTGAGGACTAAGAGGTGTGTGTCTTTCTACATAACTCTTTTGATACATAAATGCATGATTAGCTTTTTAAGGCTTAGCCGTAGAGCTTTGAACGTTATCTTTAACTTTAGGCATGGGTGGCTCAATGCTCGAAACACTTATTATGCAAACTACCTCTTTGCTAAAAGTTTAAGTTATGAAACCTATAATAAAAGTAAGAGGAGAAGATGTGGATGTTAGTTTAGATGGAGATGAGGTAACCTAAGAGAGGGGCTGAATTGAGTTGTAAATAAAATCACAAACACACAATGTAAAAGCAACAACCATAAATCAACATAGAGATTTATAGTGGTTCAATAATGTGTCTACTTCACTCCCTAAGCGAAACTTAGGCCTTGTCTATTCTTTTTCCAAGCTCAAGAAAAACCTTCCCTTTTCTAAGCTAAGGAAAAACCTTCCTTTTTCCAGGCTCAAGGATAACCTTTATAATTACTCTCTTCTTACAAGGAATAAGAGAGCCAACCCAACCCTTTGGTATTTTCTAAGGTACAATACCAACTTTATAACCACTAGCAAAGATAGATCTAAACAGTATTAATGCCCCTCAATTAGGCAGTAAATACACTTTTAACTCTCAGGAAAACCTACTCTTAAAGAGTAACAAAAATATTCCCCACTCTACCTAAATACAAAACAACACTAAAATAGTTTGCACAATAGCTTACTAGATGTTCTTTAGTTGTTTGCAAATGCTCTCCAAGGTTTCATTAATATTTTTTAGCCTGTAAAAATGTTCCTTCTATAGTAAAAACTATAAAACTTGACATTGGAATAATTAATATTAAGTCTGATAGATTTTATGCAAAACTAGCCATTAGAGGTGACAACACTCGTTGATTCTTAGCAATGTTTGTTGCCTGTTGAACTTGTAATGAATAGTTCCAATGTTCGTCATTCATTCTTTAATGGTAATTGGCTCTGACCTTAATGCCTGTTATAGTAAAATCAATGCTTGTTATTGATTTTCTAGAAAGCATAAATTTAATGCTCTATTTTTCAACAACTACAAAACTACTGCAATGCTCATTGGATATACCATTAATGCCTATTGAGATATGAAGAATGCCTTATTGGAGGTCCAAAAGCTTTAGCTCAATTTACAGTGTTTCTCCAATGCATGTTGTGAAGGACCAACGCTCATTTGAAGTTTATTGAGTTTTGCTCAATATAAGACACTTTGTTCAACTCTTGTTATGAGAGCAAGATTAATGCTTGTTACTAAAACTCAATGCCTATGGTGTGGTCCAAAGAGCATAGCTTAAGGCACTTCTCTAACACATAATATGAGTTTCCTAATGCCTGTTGGATGATCTAGAATGCTTTGGGCATATGCAGCATATATTCAATGCCCATTACTCATTGTTCAATGCTCGTTGAAGTATTCAACGCCCATTAGGTATGTCACAATGGTCGTTAAATGTTGTTCAATGCCTATTGAAAGTTGTTCACTACCCATTGCATTCATTCTCCCCCTTAACCATTTGTTAGGTCTATTCAAAGGATGCAAAAATGCTAAAATAAAAAACACTAGAACTTTTCAAGGTTTGTCATTGTTTTGTTGTCATTAAAAACACATCATTCAAAGTAGAAGAGTGAGACTAATGCCTTGAGTTCACATATTCTCTAAACATTCTTCCTATAAACATAACACTAGATGTGGAAGCTCCATTGAAGCCAAAACCATATCTCGTAATGGGTAGTCTTTGAGATATAATGAGTGTTTCAAAGCTTCCTTCCCTTTATGAAATTTTGAGATGGAATTTCTTAATTCAATAACCTAATTTTTTAAAGTGTCATATTCTTTTCTCAAGGAGTAAATAATGATGGAGTTTAAGAAAGTTGTTCCAAAGACTTTTTGAGTTTCCTCATTGGAGGTTCTCGAGCTATAAATAATATCTTTTAAACTTTTAAAATCAACCTTAAGTTTAAAACACTTTTTTTTTAAACTTTCATTTTAGACTTATCACATCTCAAGGACATGGCTTAAGTAGCTCATCATTATCATCCTCATAAGAATCAATTTAATCATAAGATTAAAAAGAAGTTCTTACCTTATTAGAGGAGTCCTTTTAAGCCATGAAGCAAAAGTTAGCAACTTAATCATCTTCCTCCTCTTCACTAAAGTCATCATACTAACTTGCCTTAAAGCTCTTTTTCTTCTTATTATCTTATTTCTTTCTCTTCTTAATTTTGGGACAATCAAATTTTATATGACCTTGCTTCCTATACTTAAAGTAGGGTACTTCATTCTTTTCTTCTTTAAATTTGGATGACACTTTCTTGAGGCTTTTTCTTTCTTTTCTTCTCTTTATTAGCTCTTTGTACCTTCTTTAAGAGCATGGCAAGCTCTTCTTCTTCTTTCTCACTTTCATCACTCTCACTTGTGCTTACCTCTACTTCTTCATCTTTAGTAGAGGATTTAAGAACAAGAGCTCACTTATCTCCTTTTTCTCCTACTCTTCTCATCTTTTTCATTACCTCATCCATCTTAATGGCCATCTCATGTGCAAGAAGCTTTCTAATGTGGACATAGATCGGAACTTTGCCAATGTCTTCATTGGACTCTTTGATACTACATATCATAGCCCCAAACTTTTCCAAAGTAAGCATTTTTAAGAATTTTATTATTTACCTCATTATTTCTTTGTATTATTAATAAGGGTAAGGAGGTATTTGTCATATCAGTGTCACTCTCATTCTCGTTCATCATAAAAAGTTCATACTCTATCAAACACATGCCCAATCTTTTTTATTTTACTTATATTATGCCTTCATGGTAGTTCTCCAAGGCCTTTCATATGCTATGAGTGGTGTGACAATGTTGGACTCCTCTAAATTACTCTCTTGAGAGAGAGCTCAAAATAATTGTCATTGCCCTTTTACTCTTCCCATTTGCCTTTTTATGAGCCTCAAGCCATTCTTTTATAAGGAGTAAGTCCTCACATTCATCCACTATTTTAGTGGGTGGCTTCTACTCCTTTGTAATTACATCCTAAAGATCCATCACATCACTATCAAAATAAATTTCCATTAGATATTTTCAATGTACATAATCGAATCCATCAAATGGCTTAAGGTGTGTGTGAATTCCTTCTTGTTTTATGATCTTTACTTAAGTAATTAAGACAAGTTTTTGAGACTTAAGCTATGATATCACTTATTGGCCTTTGTGCACTAAGAAGAAAGAGGTATAATTGGTGCATTATTTAAATTTAGAGGGAGTTCAAACAAATTGAAGATTGAGAAAAGAGAGGAAGAGAATCAATAGAAGTAATTAATAGTGATTCAAATGTTAACAAACCCTACATCTACTCTTCAATTCACTAATTTGGTATTCTACTCACTCAGTATAGTGTTTTACTAGCTTACACTAAGCTTAGTATTTAGCATTACACTAAACCATAATTACACTTGTGTCTTTAGCTCACACACAACCTTACCCAAGAGTTTTCTCACTTTAGCTCACTCTACAATCCAAACCCAAAGTGTTTATGGCTCTCGCTTAACCTTTAAAAACTCAAGTATAAAGAATTAATGAGTTTAAGCTTTGAGAATTAAAAATGCAAGAGTTTAGACATAGTAAATGGCTATTCTCTTATATTCAAAGATTTTTACTAAAGTATTTATAGAGTCCAACCACTAAATAGCCATTAAAAATGAAACTATGTGAAAATCTCTAAGTTATGGTGGCAATCCTACATTTAATGCTTATCAAAGTCAAGTCGTGGTCAAGGCAGAATATAACAGTAGTGATTGCCAATTTTGCTCTAGATTTTACCTTTCATGATCATGATCTTCAAATGTGTCTCACGACTAGTGATACTTAGCATTTGATCATTGGTCTTTCAAAAAACTAATCGTTGGAATCGTAATAGTTATAAACATCTTGGTTGTGATCTAATGGTCATGGTTGCAATTAAGAAAGTGATGGGGTAAAGGAACACTATGCTCTATCATGAATGAAACTGCCATTTTATGCTAAAGGTTGAAAGCAAGTTATGATCGCTATCAAAATCACAGTTACGATTGTTATCAAAATCATAGTTATGATTTTCAAATGTTTAAATACCTTATAAGACACATGGCTTAACTCAATTCATTTTTTGGGTGACCGTTGAAGTAATTTTCATATCTTTTGAAATTAGCGATTGTGAGCCCCATTATAACATCCACTGTGAAATGGAGTACAACTTTTAGTTCACATGTTTTCATATGATAGTGGTCTTAATCCTCTTGTAGTGGTCACGATTTTGAGGATAGTTTTGGGACTTAGAGAATTTTTCTTCTATTTGATTTCTAATATAATCCTAACTTAATATTTATAAAATCAACACTTAAAATAGTCATTCAAGTCTTTCAATCTATATTATCAAGATAAAAAAAGAGGTTTGATCAACCTAGTCTTATAAATTCTTCAAAGCAATACTAAAATAAGGGATAAATTATAGACATCATATTTGATATAGACTTGGAGATGGTTAAATCCCTAAGTTTGTATGAGGAATTAATTTTCCAAGGATTATTTCAAGAATCAAGTGTTATGGTACTTTAAATCCCAACTAGATCTTTAAAAAACTTATTCTAGCAACCTATGTTACAAAGATTTAAAAGATTGTTATTCAAAACCTATTAGTTAAAACTAATTTAAGCCTATAGAATTAACTAGTTTATAAAGTTGTTAAGAAATCCACTTAACAATTTCACTAAGTTCCTTCAATAACTTAAGAATGAGAACAAAATCTCGTAAAAATATGCTAAAGAAAGAATAATCATAAATTGTATTTAGGTTTTAGCCCAATATGAGGGCTATTTGTAGCCTTACAACCCTAGTAAACTAATTAAGTATAAAAGAGAAAAAACCCTAACGCTAGATGTAACAATTAGCCACAAATGAATTGGCTACCTAAAAATATGCTAAACACACTTTCTTAATGAAATAAGCAAGTAAATAAAGCCTTTTGATTAGCCATTGGATCATTTAGCCAAAGGAGTTCTAAATGCTTACAAAAGCTTTCTTAAGTTGCTTATAAGTATAAAAGACTAATAAAATATCCTAAATATATATGGAAAATCTTGTTTGGCAAGTAAGAAAGAAGTAGGATGAGATTAGGAAGACAATGTCAACTAAACAAATCTTGATGTATTTTAGATTTTGACTTGATGACTTAACACCCATATCCATCCATGTTGGTGCCACCTTGTTGTTGTTAAGACATATTATGTATCATCTTACTTACAATATCATCTGTTTGAAATAAAATTTATCCATTATGTCCCAATTAAGACAACCTTAACAACCTTATCCATTTATATCTTAAAAAGACATGTCTTGTCCTAACAAAACCTTGTCCTAAGACAGTGAATTTTTAGACTTTCTTTGAACTTGTTCGGCACATTAGTAGCATTTCATAATGGGCTTCCACTCTTGAATTGGGCTTGTCCGGAGCTTTAATTGGGCCTTTCAATAATCTACTAATTTAATCCACTAAATGCTTCATGCGCCAACTTTGGGCTTTAAGCTCCATGCCCCAAATCTTAAGTCTACTGGGCCAGTTGGGTTTGTTTGCAACAATATTTTACACGGGTTAATTACTTTAAAATCTTTAACATTTGCCATCATTTTTAACATTATACTAAGTCGTCCCTTACCTTTGCTCTATTACACTAAAAAGTCTTTTCAGTGCTAAAAATGTCATTTTTTATTAGTCAAAGATAATATAATTGAAAGTTAGTTTTTTATTTTATTGAATTAATTATTTTGAACCCCTTGATGTTTTTTATATTTAATTAAATCGTTACTCACTTTTTGATATTATACTAAACATCCCCCACATTTTTCCTGTTATACTAAAAAGTCCTTTTGATGTTCATATAAATTTAACAAAATGACTTTTCAGTGTAATAGAGCAGACATGAGAGATGACTTAATATAATATTAAAAAATGAAATAATGACTTAGTCAAACATGATAAATATTAGGGATTAAAGTAATTAACCCTATTTTACACCTAAAAAATCTTAACTCAATGACAATACCCTGTAAATGTGTTGATGATTAAGAAAATAGAAAATCACTAGAGTTCTAAAAAAGTTATTTCAAGCTAGATCAAATTGAATCATACTAACCAAATCAAATCAGACTAAACCAAAGAAAAAGGGGCCCAAACTCCGAAAAAGCCTAACTCAAATAAGGCTAAACTGATTGGCTCACACTAGAGTCAATCGGCTCCCAGCCTAAAATTCTAAAATTTTTCTCCATTGACTTCCTTGTTGCATTTCATAGAGTACTTCCAAGAAAGTTTTGTAAGTAGCTTCTCTAGTATATTTAATTTTTTTTTCTATATAAATATAGCTTCAAATGAATAAGTTAAAAGTGTCCTACAGAACACTAAGAAAAATCTACCGAAATATCTATTCACCATCCCAATAAACAAAAATCTTAGATTTCATTTAAATCTTAGATTTCATTTAAATATCTATTTCTCTATTAAAAATATTTAAAAATTGGCCTAACAATACTGTCCAAAAATTAATTCCTCAAGCCAAAAAATCAAAAAATATTAAAGCCAAATCAAAGATTTCATTGATTTTTCTAACACTACATGCAGAATCACACACACACACACACACACACACACACACACACACACACACACACACACACACATATATATATATATATATATATATATATATATATATATATATATATAGTATAACTCATTGTACTTTTCTTTTTTAGTCTAAGATGTTATTACGGTGTTCAAAATAGTGCGCAGAGTAAGAACTACTTAGGAGCCTAGTCTAAGCGTGATGAGCCTATCCGCTTCCCCTTGAGCCGGTTGGCTCTTATCCTTTTTTCTCAATTTCTTTTTGTTTCCTTTCTTTGCTTTTTATGATTTTTTAGTCTATTTTTCATTTAATTGTACTATTTTTTATTTTATTTTTGCTATATATGAATAAAAACAATCATTATAATTATCATTGGTTAAAATAAATATTAAAAATAGTAAATAATAAAATGTGGATAAATTTTATGTTGTTTTTGTAGTAGATATAATTGTTTAGAGTATGTCGATAATATATTGTTTTAAGTTTGACTAATTTTTTATTTAATTATTTTCAAGTGTGTAAAACATCATTTTTATTTATCACCCATTCATTTTATAATATTTGATTTCTGCCAATTATTGCATTCCGGACATTGTTGTTGTTGAATGATCGTCCCTATTGCTTAAATATAATTATACTTCTTTATTTTATTATTGAGTGACTGGCCTTGCCATCTCACACATTACTATTAGTATTATTACAAATATTTATTTTTATTATTAAGTGGCTAACTTTGCCACCCAAGTATTTTATATATATATATATATATATATATATATATATATATATATATATATATATATATATATATATATATCTGTGTGTATGAAAATCTGGGGGTTGTTTTTTTTTTTTTTTAGATATAGATTGTTTTTTTGTGTGTG
>CATIWR010337763.1:0-12015 GCA_949677035.1 Omphalea diandra
ATTATAAAATGAAAGATAGTATATTATGACAAAAAGGTTTTAGCATCTTAAACTATGCAAACTATAACAATCTTTGTTATAGCTTAATTATAGTTTAATTATCAAAGAATATAGTGAATAAAGTAAGTGTGAGACTCGAAGGTTTTTGAATTGAGAATTTTGTATTTAAATAGTAAAATACTTAAACCAAATTATACCAAAATTTTGAATCGAGACAATCCCAAAAATATTATATTACCTAAACTGAAAATCAAATCAAACCAAAAATATCGAGATGAATCCAACACGCGCGCGCGCGCGCGCGCGCACACACACACACACACACACACACATATATATATATATATATATATATATATATATATATAATTCATTCACTCAATTAGTACATACATAATTTTTACTCGTAATAACTAATAATTATACTTTTATTAGTTATTATTTGTAAATTAATAGTAAATATTAACAATACTTTTCAATATAATAACTAACATATAAGTTATTAGTTAATTTTTTTTAGTGAAACTTTCAAATGATGAAAAGTGAAAAAATTGAAAATAAACATGAGTACTATTAATAATTATTACTTATGATAATTAATAATTAGACTACTTATTTATTATTATTTGTAAATAAATAATACACATTAACAATGTTTTTTAATTTGACATTTAATATATAAGTTATTAAGAAGAAGAAGAAGACAATAAATTTTAGAACATAATGTTTTAGTAATGCAATGATATTGTGCAAAATAATTCTTACATATGCTATACCCGAAACAAATCATACAAGAAAAAAAAAATCTATTAATAGAATTTTCTTATTCTAATGATAAAATTTTATTATTTAAAATAAATTTAAATTGGTAATATTCAATTGATTCTATTGTTTACAATAAATCTATAATGAATTGAAATTATTTTATTTTTTAAATATCTTTGTTTATTTAAAATAATTATAATGTTAATTTAAATTATATGATTAGCAGAATAATATCATATAATTTTTTTAAAATTAGAATGAATTTTTTAAAAATTTTATGATTTTTTATTTAATCTAATTTTCTTATTAAATCATTTTATTTTTTTTATAGATCAAAAGGAATGGTGGAGAAACACACAATAAAATAAAGAAAGGATACAATACAAGTTTAACCCACACAAGCTACACTCACAAATTAAATAAATGAATTAAATTTTTAAAATATAAAATTTTTGAATAAGAAATTCATGAAAATAATTTTTTAAAAAAATTTTTCAAAATTTTAGTTTCCAAACAAAATTACAATAGTTGATTCTATTATCACTTAAATTCATTTCATTTATAAATGAATTTTTTATATAATTCATTTTTAAATGAGTTTCTGTAAATTTATTTCAAATTAAATAAATTTTGTATTTAGTTTAAGTGTAAAATTTAATAAAATATTTTATTTTTATAAACTTATTCTTGTATTATTTTTTAAATACTTATAAATATGAAAAATAGAAAAAGCATAAATAAAGAGCGAATATGAGGAGAAAAAAAAAAAGAGTGACTAAGAGAAAAAGAAAAGCAAAGGAACAAGTGTGGAAAAGATATTTTAGTTAAAACAAATTTTATCACAATAAAAAAACCTTCATTTAAAAAATTTGTTATCACATTAAAAAAACCTTCATAACTTTATAATTTTTTTAAAAATATTATCAATTTGATAGAATTTATTCTAATTATAATCAATTTTAAGAATTTAATTAAATAAAATTTTAAATAAATTTTCATTTATATCAAATATAATGTTAGACTAAGTTGCTCAAACTTAAGTCAAGACATTCTTTTGATCTTGACAATATAGATTGAAAGGTTCTAATTTTAAGTGTTGTTTTTGCAGATATTTAGATAGAATCTCATTGGGAGTTGAATAGAAGTGATTAGAAGTAAAAAAAAAAACTCCAATTATGAAAATCTATCTTTGAAATTAGCGACTGCGAATTTCGAATTTGTTGGACTAGGATGGTTAATCCTAAGGTTTAAACCACTTTTGATCTTGACAAAGAAGATTGATCAATTCTAATGTTTCAATTAAGTGTTGTTTTGTAGTGTTTAGATAGTCTTTAAATTTTAAGTTGGAAGAATCTCAAATTCTCTAAAAAAAGCAAAGTGTATCCTAATTCGTGACCGCAATTTCATAAATCGCGACCACTTTTGATCTTGACAAAAGAGATTGATCAATTCTAATGTTTCAATTAAGTGTTGTTTTGCAGTGTTTAGATAGTCTTTAAATTTTAAGTTGGAAGAATCTCAAATTCTCTAAAAAAAGCAAAGTGTATCCTAATTCGTGACCGCAATTTCATAAATCGTGACCACGAACTAGAACAAGGCAGGTTGACAAATTGGACAAACGAATTCGCGGGCCACTTCTCTGTCGCGACCAATTCAAAAAAAGGAGAGCCAAAGTCAAAGACAAATTTGCGGTGTGTGTCACGCCTTAGTCACGACGGTGAATTTCGAAGTAACTCAAGAGGAAATCAAGTCCACAACCATAGATTGACAAGTGTCCCAGGTGACCGTTATAAGACAAAAATCACGATGGCAACTTGTGGTTAGTGACCGCGAATCCTGAAAAAGAAAATGAACATTTTTTACAGACGAATTCGTGTCCTTAGTCACGTCCTATAGAAGGCAAATCGCGACCGCTACTTTTGTGAGCAGGGGAAAGGCAACGACTATATTTTCCTGGCGAACCAATGGGAAGATGACACATGGACTAGCCGTTAGACACAAACGGGAATTTTCGCCATAATTTTTGGCTCCCATATGGAAATTGTAAAATCCTGACTGCGAAAGAGTAGTAGCGACCACGAATGAAGCCTGACAAGCATTTAATGCAAAAATCTATCTAGCATATTTTGGAGATTTGCTACCAATTTTATTGCAACGTCTCTTTGGTGGGTAGAGACTATAAATACCTCACCAAACAGATGTAAATGCAAGAGAATTCATTAATTTGTAACCCAAACTCCTGTACTTTTGCTACTCAACCTTTTCTCTTCTTTAGGTGATTGTTGGGTGTGAGCATAAACACCATTTGTAAAGCTTGTAGTGTGAGCCTGTAAAAACACTAAAAGAGGTTGCTATGTGAGCCTTAAAAACACAAGTGTAAAGGTTGTTGTGTGACCCTTGAAAACACAAGTGTAAAAGTTTAGCGTGAGCTTAGAAACACCATTGGAAGATAGTGGAACACCTAATTGCTGAGAATTGGGGAGTGGACATAGGGTTAATTATACCTGAACCACTATAAATCTTATGTCTCCATTCTAATCATTTTCCTTATTACCTTTTTGTCTTAAATTTTATACACCAATTCAATCCCCCCCCCCCCCCCCCCCCCCTTCTTGGTGCCTAGGGCCAACAAGTGGTATCAGAGCCTAAACACTCAAACAAACCTTTATTGATGAGTAAAAGATCATGGCACAAGAGGGAATCCACTCACACCTCAAGTCTTACTTTGATGGAACCGACTATACTCATTAGAAGTATAGAATGAAAATCTATCTTGACCCAGATATGGTGGACCTCTAGGATATGGTTATAAAAGAATGGAAGCCACCCACTAAGTTAGTGGATTGAATTTTAGAACTTATCCCAAAAGAAGAATGGGTTAAAGCTCACCGGAGATCAAATGGCAAAAATAAAAGGGCAATGACCATTCTTTTAATCTCTCTCTCTCTAGATAAGAGATTGGAAGAGTGCAACATTGTCAAACAACACATGCCATTTGGAAGACACTTAAGAACTAGCATGAAGGCACAACTCTAGTTAAGTCAAGTTGGTTGGAGATGTACGTAACTGAATGGGAGCTATTCATGATGAAGGATAATGAAAGCATCACCAAAATGACGAATAGGCTCCTATCTATTGTCACTAACATGAAAAAATTTGAAAGGACACTCACAAACTATAACATAAACACAAAAATCCTCAAAACCCTTCATTTAGATAAATTTGGTGTTAGAGTATGCAACATCCAAAAGTCCAATCAATAGATTGAAAAGGTGCCAACAGACGTTTTGATAAGCAAACTCTTAACTCATGAATTGGCCTTACAAAAGGATGAACAAATGAAAAAGCTAAGAAGCCAAGGAGATAAACCATAAAAAAAAAAAAAAAAGAACCCTGGCTCTTAAGTCTTCAACAAAGGAGAAGGAGGTAGAAATTACCTAAGTGATGAAGAAAGTGACAAGAAAGAAGATGAGTTAGCAATACTCTCAAGGAGGACAAAGGAGTTGATCAAAAGAAGAAAAGAAAGAAAAGGCTTCAAGAAGACAGCTCCTAGTCCAAGAGAGAAATCCAACAATGTCACTTGCTATGAATGTGGTAAGCAAGGCCACATCAAGTATGAGTGTCCCAAATTGAAGAAGAAGAAGAAGAAGAGATGGGACAAGGAGAAGAAGAAGAGCTTTTCAGCCACTTGGTATGATAGCCTAAGTGAAGAAGAGGAAGAAGGAGAAGTTGCCAATATTTGCTTCATGGCACAAAAAGATTCTACAAATGAGGTAAGTACTTCTTCTCATTCTAATTCTGATTTTGAATTTAATGAGATTGATGAAGAGCTTCTAGAGGCTCTAACCATAAGATGTCACAAATGAAATCTTACAAAAGAAAATATCAAAATCTAGAGGATGAATATAAATCCCTCAATGACATTGTAAGAGAATTGAAAGCATCTAATGATAAGCTCAAAAAATCAGTGGATAGTCTTTCAATATCATCTTCTTTAATGGCTTCACTAAGAAAGGAGAATGGCACTCTAAAGGGAAAAGTCATTGAGCTAAGAAGCTCAATCTCCAAGTTCCATAAAGAAAAAGAAGCCTTGGACACATTGATTGTGTCACAAAGACCTTCACTAATTAGGCATGGTTTAGGCTTCAATGGAGCTTCCTCATCTTCTCAAACTACATTTGTTAGACCTTTAAAACCTCAATCCTCAAGGGTAGACATAATTAGGAAGAAAAGTGCTCCTAGTACTGAGTCTTCTAAGCTTAAGGGCAAAAAGAAGGCTCTCCCAAGTTCTAGAGCGAAGACTCAAAGAGCTAACCATGCTTATATGTACAACAAACAACATGGTCATTCTCATAAGAAATTCTCTACTCCTACTCATCATACATGTACATGCATGCATTCACATGGCCAAAGTATGAGAAGGCCTCCTACTCATGCTAAATTTATGCATAGGAGAAAGACTCCTAAGTTCAAACTCCAATGTCATTATTTCATGAGATTTGGACATATTAATATTCATTGTTATATTAGGAAGGCTCACCTCAAACTAGAGGACCCTTCATCTTCTAACTCCCAAGGACCCAAGTATGCTTCGGTACCTAAGAAAAGGTAACTCACTTTTATTATGTAGGGAAGTGTGGCTGCCACCAAATCAAGCAATTTGCATGTGGACAGTGGATGTTCCAAGCATATGACTAGAAATAAAAAGCTATTCACGACATTAAAAGAAAAAGAAGGTGGAGATGTCGCATTTAGTAACAATGCCAAGGGTAAGGTAATTGGCATTATAACCATTAGTAAGAATAGTTGCTCTTTAATTGATAATGTTCTTTTAGTTAGTGTCTTACAACATAATTTGTTAAGTGTAAGTCAATTGTGTGACAAAGGTAATAAAGTCACCTTAGATCCTGGGGAATGCCAAGTCACCACTTTAATAGACGATGAGGTTATTTTCAAGGGTGAAAGAAAAGGCAATACCTACTCAATTGACTTAGACAATTTAGCTAACCAATCATTTAATTGTCTTATGTCTATGAGCAATGAACCTTGGTTATGGCATAGAAGACTTGGACATGCAAGCATGGATCTTCTTCAAAGCCTATCTAAAGGAAAGTTAGTTGAAGGACTTCCCAAGCTAAACTTCTCCAAAGACAAGACATATGGTCCATGGCAAATGGGGAAGCAACACCATGCCTCTCACAAAGCGAAAAATGTTGTAAGTTCAACTAGACCCTTTCAACTTATTCAAATGGACTTGATAGGACCCACTAGAAGTGCTAGCTTAGATGGAAAGCATTATCCACTAGTCCTTGTAGATGACTACTCTAGGTTTACTTGGGTATCTTTTCTAGCTCAAAAGAATGATTCATTTGATGTCTTTAAAAGCTTTCCAAAAAGGGTTCAAAATGAAAAAGGTTACTTCATATCTTTCTATTATAAGTGACCATGGAAAGGAATTTTAAAATGAGTCTTGAAAATTATTGTTTAGAGAATGAAGTTTTTCTTAATTTTTCAGCTTCTAGAACACCACAATAAAATGGTGTTGCAGAGAGAAAAAATATAATATTGGTAGAAATGGCTAGGGCAATGCTTAATGAGTATTCTCTACCAAATTACTTTTGGGCCGAAGCCATTAACACTACATGTTATATTGCAAATAGAGTTTTTAAAAGACTTATTCTCAATAAAACATCTTATGAGCTATGGAATGGTAGAAAATCCAAGATATCATACCTACGAGTATTTGGATGTAAGTATTATATTTTGAACACCAAGGATAATCTTGGGAAATTTGATTCTAAAACCAATGAAGGTATCTTCTTGGGATATTCCACCTCAAGCAAAGCATATAGAGTCTTTAACAAAAGTTCAATGGTAGTTAAAGAGTCTATGAATATTGTTTTTGATGAATCTAGTAAACTTATTCTTGGGAAAGGTATTTTTGTTGATAATCTTGTAGGTGACTTTGAGAAGTTAGAATTGGAAAATTCTACAAGAAAAGAAGAGAAAAAAGAAGGTGATTCATCAAGAGTAGATGAAGACCAACATCATCAACAACAAGTAGAACCAAGCCAAGATCTACCCAAAGATTGGAGATTTTCCAAGTCTCACCCTATGGACTTAACCATTGGTGATACATCTAAGGGTGTAAGTACTAGATCTCAACTTAATCTTTTAGATAATAATCTTGCTTTTGTTTCTCAACTTGATCCAAAATCAATTGATGAGGATCTTGATGATGAGAGTTGGGCACTTGCTATGCAAGAAAAACTCAACCAATTTGAGAGAAATAAGGTATGGAAACTTATCCGTAGGCCTAAAGAACACCCAATTATAGATTGTAAGTGGGTGTTTAGGAACAAGTTAGATGAGCAAGGTTTCATCACTAGAAACAAAGCTAGATCAGTTGCTAAGGGATACAACCAAAAGGAAAGCATAGACTATGATGAAACTTTTGCCCCCATAGCAAGATTAGAGACCATTAGGATTCTTTTAGCCTTTACATGTCATATGAATTTTAAACTTTTTCAAATGGATGTGAAAAGTGCATTTTTGAATGGCATCATTGAGGAGGAAGTCCATGTTGAACAACCTCCCAGTTTTGAGTCACATTGTTTTCCAAACCATGATTTTAAATTGAACAAAGCCTTATATGGTTTGAAACAAGCTCTAAGAGCTTCGTATGAAAGGCTTAGTTTATTTCTCTTAAAAAATAATTTTGAAAAAGGAAAGGTGGATATCACACTTTTTGTTAAAAAGCACAAACATGACACATTATTTGTTCAAATTTATGTTAATGATATCATTTTTAGTGCTACTCATGAATCTCTTTGTGAGGATTTTGCTAAGTGTATGACTAGGGAATTTGAAATGAGCATAATGGGAGAGCTCAAGTTCTTTCTCGATCTACAAATTAAGCAATCCAAGGAAGGGATCTTCATCAACCAAGCCAAATACACAAGAGAGATACTCAAGAAATTTGACATAGATGGTTGCAAGGTAGTTGAAACTCCAATGAATGGTACCATCAAGCTAGATAAGGACGAATCGGGCAAAACGGTAAATGAAAATAGATATCGAGGTATGATCATATCTCTGTTTTATCTTACTACTTCATGTTTAGTGTTTGTATGTGTGCTAGGTTCTAATCCTCTCCTACAGAGTCTCACTAGAATGCTGTTAAAAGGATTTTTAAATATTTGCATGGCATAATCCACTTAGGGTTATGGTATCCTAGGGATTATTCCTTTAGTCTCGTAGGATATTCAAATGCGGATTATGCAAGTAGCTTAATTGATAGAAAAAGCACTTACGGAACTTACCAATTTATAGGTGAATGCCTAGTTTCTTGGTTCACTAAAAAGCAAGTGTCGATTGCCTTATGCATCGCAAAAGCTGAGTATGTGACTGCAGGTTGTTGTTGTACCTAAGTCTTGTAGAAGAAACAACAATTAAAGGATTTTGGCAAAGTTATTGATCATATTCCTATTAAATGTGATAACAAAGTGCTATTAATCTCACTAAGAACCCCATCCAACACTCTAGGAGTAAATACATAGATATTAGACATCATTTTCTTAGAGATCATATGTAAAAGGGTGATGTTGTGTTAGAATTTATTGACACAAATCATCAACTTGCAGATATTTTCACTAAACCTTTAAATGAAGAAAGGATGAACTTCATTAAGAGAGAATTGGGAATGGTTGATGGAAGTTCACTAAAGTGAAATTTTTTGATCTTATGTGTGATATTGCTATGTGTATTGATATTTGTTGATTTGTCATATTTGTGGTTGATATAGTAAAGTGGATCACAATTTTTTCAAAATTCAACTATTTTTCATTATTGACTCATAATTTGTGCTCGCTATCCTTGCTTCACAGTCGCGAATTATAAGTCCATTTTACTCGGCTATCATACATCAATTTGAGGCCACGAAAATTGTGTTCCACCACGAATTTTGGTCAAATTTTCAAATTTTTGACCGTAAAGGTGTGTATTCCAGAGGAAAATTTGTTCGTTACTCACATTTTTCAGAATTTGCGAACGTGAATTAGAGTAACCTCCTAGACATTTAAGTGATTTGACTGCCAACCGTTGCCAACTCTTCATTAATTCATTTCTAGCCATTTATAGTTGTTTTTACTCCCCTTCAAAGGCTATAAATACCCCCTTCAACAGTGACATTCTCACTACTATTCCAAACATCTTCACTCTCTCAAATCTCTCTAAAATTCTCCCAAACTCTTTTCCTCTCTTGTTATGGCTCTAAAGAAGTTCTCTAGAGTAGACAAAGGCAAGATAGTGGCTCAGCCTTCTGCACTCCTTGCCCTCCATCTCATGAAGGGAGTTACTAAGGAAGAAAAAGATAGGTTCAAAGCCAACTCATCCAAGATCATTCTCCTAAACTAGATACCCTCAACTTTTATGCTGGAAACCTTGGGTATCAACACAGAAATATGAGCTTTCCTTTCCAATTTACGCTGGAACGAGTTCATCTTTCGAGATGAACCCAGTTATGAAGAGGTTGTGCCAGAGTTTATATGTATTGTCCAATTGAGTCAAAAAGTCGATTCAAGAGCAAGGCAATACGGGTTAATGTTTCGAGCCTTTGGCGACCCTTTTTACATTACTTTTGACCAATTATCTTCTCTCTTTAATTTACAAGTTAGAGAAAACATCCCCTTCATAATCTTCGCACTTAATGTTATCTATTTTGAGTTTTAGTCGAAAATCTCCATAGAACTAAACACATCAAATCCCTACCCCCTTGGATACTTCACCATATCATCACCTTTTTCGTAAATGCACGAGATGATGGTAATGAGAAAGTGTCTCAAAAAGACTTGGCCTTTCTTTTCTGGCTTGTCAAAAATAAACCAATCCAAACTGGTCGATACTTTATGGATCAATTGATCCACATGAGTACCAAACCCAAGAGCCAATTTTTGTTGCTTTCACACATCACTACCATATACCTTTTTATTGGAGCCCTTGATGAGGAAAAAGAAAAATTCCTCACCAAAAAACTTCTACCTTCACAAAACTTCCTAGATCTCACCTACCTTATAAATGTCAAGGCTATTCATTCGGACACCTATACGTATACCCTTGGTGTAGTAGGAGCAAAGAAGATGAAAACCTCACAAGCTTTAAAAAGGAAAAGGTTTCACATTGAAGAAGGCACAATTCAAGTCCCTTTTCCTCAACCAAAATCGAAGACCAAGTTGTCTCTTTCCACCATTTATCGAAAACTCGACAAGATGATGAGAATGATGAAACAAAGATTCATATTTCTCTCACATCTTCATAATGATATGGTGGATCTTCAAGAGAAGTTAAGGGTTCTTGCTTGTCATCTTTCAAACTACACCGAATTTGAATATACGCAAGATGGAGATGGCAATGAAGACGAAGTTGAGGATGGGAATGAAGCAGAATGAGCCACACATGAGCAAGAGGAAGCATCTTCTAGAGATGATGATGATCCTCTTACTCTTTAGATTAGGGATCCTTTGTATTTTTCTTATTTTTATTTATGTTTCAAACTTTTGTGATCCCATAGTTATATATATAAAAAGTAGTTTCTTTGCAATTCATTGTCTTATGTGATTGATGAATTTTATCTTTATATTTTGCATTCTTATTTTACTCATTATGTATACTTATGCTTGTTTTCATTTCCCTCTTATACCTTCTTTTTGATCTTGCCAAAAGAGGAGAGATAGTAAGAACTTAAGTTTAAGGGGAAGAAAATAATAACTTGAAAATTATAGCATAAGTTAAGGGGGAGTTGCATACCTTCATACTTAAGTTTTTTTTTATGATTAAATGTCACACTTAAGAATTTTTTACCTTAAGTATTATTCATTGAAATTTTACCTTAACTTCACTCCAACTTAATATTTATGCATTATTTTCCCTTTGGATCAATCTAAGTCGTCAAAATCAAAAAGGGGGGAGATTGTTGGACGAGGATGGTTAATCCTAAGTCTTAAACCACTTTGATCTTGACAAATGAGATTGATCAATTCTAATGTTTTGATTAAGTGTTGTTTTGCAGTATTTAGATAGTCTCTAAATTTTAAGTTGGATAAAACTCAAAATCTCTAAAGAAAGCAGTGTCTCCTAATTCGAGATCGCAACTTCATAAATCGCGACTGTGAACTAGACCAAGGCAGGTTGATAAATTTCACAGTCGAATTCACGGGCCACTTCTCTACCGCGACCAATTCAAAGAAAGGAGAGCCAAAGTCATAAATGAATTTGCAGTGTATGTCACGTCTCAGTTGCGATCGCGAATTTTGAAGTAACTCAAAAGGGAATCTAGTCCACAACCACAGCTTTACAAGTGTTCCAAGTGACCGTTGGAAGACAAAAATTGTGATGGCAACTTGTGGGTAGCGACCGCAAATCTTGAAAAAGAAAATGAACATTTTTTATAGACGAATTCGCGTCTTTAGTAACATCCTGTACAAGGCAAATCGCGACCACTACTTTAGTGAGCAGGTGAAAGGCAACGAATATATTTTTCTAGTGAACCAATGGGAAGATGACACGTGGACTAGCCATTAGACACAAACTAGGATTTCTGCCATAATTTTTGGCTCCTATATGGAAATTGGAAAATTGCAACACGAAAGAGTAGTAGCGACCACAAATGAAGCTTGACAAGCATTTAATGCAAAAATCTGTCTTGCATACTTTGAAGATTTGCTATCAGTTTTATTGTAACGTCTCTTTGGTGGGTAGAGGCTATAAATACCTCACCAAACGTATGTAAATGCAAGAGAATTCATTAACTTGGAACCCAAACTCTTGTAATTTTGCTACTCAATCTTTTCTCTTCTTTAGGTGATTGTTGGGTGTAAGCATAAACACCATTTGTAAAGGTTGTAGTGTGAGCCTGTAATAACACTAAAAGAGGTTGTTGTGTGAGCCTCAAAAACATAAGTGTAAAGGTTGTTGTGTAAGCCTTGAAAACACAAGTGTAAAAGTTTGGTGTGAGCTTATAAACACCATTGGAAGATAGTGGAACATCCAATTGCTGAGAATTGGAGAGTGGACATAGGGTCAATTATATTTGAACCACTATAAATCTTGTGTCTTCATTTTACTTATTTTCCTTCTTACCTTCTTGTCTTAATTTTTATACACCAATTCAACCTCCTTTGGGGGGGGGGGGGGGGGGGGGGGGGGGGGGGGGGGGGGGGGGGGGGGGGGGGGGGGGGGGGGGGGGGGGGGGGG
>CATIWR010337790.1:0-35893 GCA_949677035.1 Omphalea diandra
TTATGATGCTATAATAAGCACACAACATGAAATAATTTTTCATATAACTATGCAAACACTGCATATATGTTCAAGCATCCTAAATGCAACAGTGCAATTGTCATTGTCGTGTTTTTACAATTCACATGTCTAAATGATTATCTATCCTATGCATATGTGCATATGTGATTTCATATCATTTGTGCAATGAATATATTCATGTGATAATGCTACTGAATAGGGATAGGGATGTTACAACATGTGTGGCATTTAAGAGTAAAAACTCTATATTTTGTGCATGGATATGATGATGAGTTATCTATTTAAATGTTGTTATGTTATTTGAGATTGAAATATCGTTATGTTTTGACTTACTGAGTATGCAAGCTCACTCTTTTGTATTAAATTTTATTTCAGGAAGAGTATACTAAGATTGCATCCAGGTTATATTTTGAAGTTGTTGTCTAGCAGTCTAATAAAGATTGGGCCAATATGCAATCAATTAGTATTTAAGTTTATTTATCCATTTATACTTTGTTGTAAATAGTTACTATGTTATGAAACAAGATACATAGTGTAAAAAAAATAAAAAAAATATAATTGAAATAAGATCTTTAAATGATAATGGATAGAATGAGAGATTTTAATAATGTTGTGTCACTTTAGTATTCCATGTTTTATGAATAAGTTGATGCAACTACTTTAGGAATGATTAGTAAATGGGACATCACACCTAGAAATTGGCATAATTATAGATATACACTCACACAACACAAGAGAATTCCTCACATGAGAAACACTTTTAGACACATTGCTTAATGGAGTTACAAGTCTCATAGACACAGACACCGTCTCACTTTAATACTGATTGTTTTTACTATGGTATATGTGGTCATATTGCCTAGATGGTACGATAAGTAGTTATCAAGAGCTAACCCCCTATGACCCAATAAGGTTTGGGTACCTAAGAGATAACTCTCCATGTTTTGTAGATACGCTTGAAATCCCAAGTTGGAGAGCAAGAGTGGTACCTTTATAGTGGATGTTCAAAGCACATAATATAAGAAAGGAAGATCTTAACACAATTCGAGTATATTGAAGGACTTAGAAATAGGTCTTTTGGAGACAATGGCAAAGCCAAAATTATTAGCATAGGTAAAGTTGGTAAGGATGATGACTCACCTATCCTTATAAAGTACTGCTTATTGATGGACTCAAACACAATTTGCTAAGTGTAAGTCAACTATATGACAAACGTTTTAGAATTATGTTTTAACCACAAACATTTTATGTGTCAAGGATGAGTGACAACAAAATTTTGTTCATTAGTATAAGAGTTCATAATATTTATTTGATTTATTTAAATTTTATTGTTAAACATAATGCTAAATTTTTGGTCTTTATAGTGGATGAAGGTAGAACTTGGCATAGAAGGCTAATACATGCTAACATAGAACTCTTCAATAAGCCGAAGAGAAGAAACTTGGTTGAAGGTCTACCTAAAATCAAGTTTGTAAAGAAAGTAGTTTGTGAAGTATGTCAAAAAGATAAACAATTCACTCAAAGCTAAGAATAAGGTAAGTTCTTCTAGACCATTACAATTGCTACACATGGATCTATTTGGACCCATTAGAGTATTTAGCTTGGGAAGCATGCATTATGCATTTGTAATAGTAGATGATTACTCTAGATATGCTTGGGTATTGTTCCTCCCTCATAAGGATTCTTATTTTGATGCTTTTACGACCTTTACTAAGAGAATCCAAAACCAAAAGAATTTGAAAATCTCTTTTATTCGAAGTGACCATGGAGGAAAAATTGAGAATGCTAAGTTTTATAGCTTTTATGATGAGTATGGCATCTCACATAACTTCTCAACTCCTAGAACACTATAACAGAATAGTGTGATAGAAAGGAAGAATAAAACTCTTCAATAAATGGCTAGAACCATGTTAAATGAGTACAATCTTCCTAAGTACTTTTGGGTAGAAGTTGTATCTTAAATAGAGTCTTGGTGAGACCCTTGTTAAATAAAACTTCGTATGAGTTATGGAATAATAGAAAACCTAAGATTGCAAACTTTAGAGTTTTTAGTTGCAAGTGTTTTATTTTAAACACTAAAGACAACGTTAGCAAATTTGACTCTAAGTCTAATGAATGAATTTCCTTGGGTATTCTACTACTATCGAAGGGTATAAACTCTTCAACAAGAGAACACTTATTGCTGAGGAGTCCACGCATGTCGTATTTGGTGAATCTGACCCCACTTCTTATAGAAAAGAAGAAGATATTTATGATCTTCCAAGTCCTATAAGTGAGCTAAACATTAGAGAAAAAGGAAAAAAATGTGGATAAGTTACAAGAGATAAGGAATGAAAGAAATGAAGATCCACCTCTTCCTACTCGTAGTGAAGAGCAAACTCAGCTAAAAAAGACTAGATTTCCATGAAAGATCATCCAAGAGATCTTATTATTGGTGATCCATGAAGTTGGGTTACAACTGTATCATTTTTTAGAAATGCATGCACTAATCTTGCTTTTGTATCCCTTATAGAGATTAATACCATATATGAGGTCATTAATAATGAACATTAGGTTATTGCTATGCAAGAAGAACTCAGTCAATTTGAGAGGAACAAAGTGTCAACTTTAGTTCCTAGGCCTCATAATCATTCCATTATTGGAACTAAATGTATTTAACAATAACCTTAATGAACATGGAATCATTGTTTGAAATAAGACTCAGTTAGTAGCCAAAAGCTATAACAAAAAAGAAAGAATTAACTTTGATGAGACCTTTGTACCTGTATCTAGACATAAAGCAATTAGAATTTTACTTGCATTTGCATCTCATATGAATTTCAATTTATATCAAATGGATGCCAAAAGTGCTTTTCTAAATGGGTTCATTAATGAGCAAATTTATGTTGAACAATCCCTTGGTTTTTAAAACCATTGCTTCCCTAACCATGTGTTTAAGCTCACCAAAGCCCTATATGGCTTGAAGGAAGCTCTAAGAGCTTGGTATGAGAAGTTGAACAACTTTTTAGTAAAGAAAGGTTTCTCCAAAGGTTTGGTGGACACAACTCTTTTTTCTAAGGAAAAGAATAGAGACCTATTATTAGTGCAAAGTATGTAGAAGATATTATATTTAGTGCTGCTAATGTTTGTTTATATGAAGGTTTCTCTAAAATAATGAAGAGTGAGTTTGAAATGAGTATGATAGGAGAACTCAAATTTTTCCTTGGATTACAAATTAAGTAAGGAAAGGAAGAAATCTTCATCAGCCAAGCCAAATATACAAAGGAACTAATCAAAAGATTTGGCATGGAAAACAACGAACTGTCCATGTGTTAATTGGATTCATGATTATATCATTGAGTTTGATTAACAACATTCATCAACTAAGTTTTAAAATTGTTTTTAAAACTAAGTGTTGTTTGAAAAACATGGCTAATGACCCTTATGTTTCTCCTAATGACCGTTGTGTTACTAATATGTTCCTTATTTTGATTTTATTAGTCTTTATGATCATTGCAAATCTCTAACGACTGTTGTTCTTCACCTAATGATCGTTGCGAACTAACCATCATCATTGGTTGAGGAACACTTGTAACAATAATGGTCATATTTTTTTAAAAAGGGGGAGCTCATTGAACTTCTATTCAAACCCCCTCTAACCTTAAATTTATTTTACTTTTTGATTTGCTTTCTACTCACTTTTCTCAATTTTTGCTAAAAAATTCTATATATTTTTTTGCATTAAACACTCATTCATACAATCAAATGGCACCCAAATTAGATTCCACCAAAAGATATAAGCAACCAGCTAGAAATAACCCCTAACCTTTTTATTATAGCTTCAAATCTGAGGAAAATTCGGCATCAATGATAGCTCAACATAAGAAGTGAGTAGCAGAACCCTTTACAACCCAACAATAATCTAAGAAATTGAAAATTGGCCAAGATTCAAAGGGGAAAGGAAAGGCCATCGAAATAGAGCACACTCTTATACCTTTAACTCAACTTTTGGTTCAACAATTTCATTTCAAAATGAAAAAGAAAATGAATTAGCTCTAAAATTGCTGAAGAGACATCTTAGAGGTAGGAAATTCTTAGAGTGGAACAGCCTGCAAAAGTATAGGTTGGCTAAAAAGTTAAATAGTTAATGGTCAGGATTATATGGAATCTGTTTTTCCATCACATGGAACCCTCTTACCTAGAGTTCACAGTGGAGTTCTTAACAATCTTAGAAGTGTTAGGTAGAGATTGTAAAGTATTTGCTTAAGAAGGCACAATAAAGTTTAGGCTATTTGGGAAGAAGTACATATTAAGACTAAGTGACTTGGCTAGATGCTTTGATGCATCCAACAAAGATCTTAAGAGCATCTTCTAACCTTTAAAGTTGATTTCAACTAGTTCTGAAAAGTCCATTACTGATGGAAGAAGTAACTACAATAGCAATAATAATAAGGCTTTTAAGATTAAAAGTCAAGCCTTAAAGATTGTCCACAGGTTCATCACCTGGAACATTAATGGAAGAGGCCTATCCCATAGAAACTGTACCTTAATAAATCTCTTCTATCTCTGGTGTATGAAGAACAAATTGAAGGTGAATACTCCCTTGCTCCTGATCCAAAAAATAGATGGGCAAGTGGATAAAGCAAACAAATTTGTGATGACTCACTACATCATAAAGATTACAAAATTTGTGAAAATAGTCCCCAAAACTGAAGAATAGCTTGAAGAAAATAATATAGTGCTGGAAAAGCTGCCTCACAATGAACCCATTTGTGAGAGGATGCTACTAAGCATAGGGATCCTATAAAAAATTTATATTGGATTGATTGAGAGAGTGCATGAGGAAAGTGAGATTCCTTAAAAGGAAGAGGAAAATGAGGATGTTGAAAAAGCTATCAAGGTAGGGGTTATAGCAATAGAAGGAATTGGAATTAGTGCACCTATTACATCTACTCCATCTCTCACTTCCTTTGAGCAAAAGGTGCTTGAGCAGTTGGAAATCCTTACTAATGTTGTGTAAAAAGTTAAGTCCTCTACTACTTCTTTACATCAAAAAGTTCAAAAACATTAAAGAGATATGAAGGACATTAACCAAATGTTGGATTGGATAGTAGAAGGGTTGAATCTACATCTAAGGACTCTAAGTACTAAAAAGCAGCAAAAGGTTACGCCAATAAATGAGCCTAAGGAATGAGAGTCTAAGGAGCTAGAAGAGCCCAAGAATTAAGAGCACCTCCTAGAACCTCAACCATCCCTAGAACCTTAAGATCAAACTCATATCTCTTCCTCTAAAACCTTGCCCTATCATGATGCATAGTTTGTTTTATTTCTTTTTGTTTTTGTCCTTGTTTTCAAGAGTAGCTAATGCATTAGACAACATTACTTTTGCGATGAAAAGTTAACTCTTTATCTATATTTCCTTATTGATGTTTAATTATTGTTTATAATGACAAAGGGGGAGAAATAAGAAATGTGAATTTAATATAATGGTGTGAGTTGAGGGGTAGTAATGTAAGCAAAATATTGGGTAATCCTTCCAAGGATGATCTCTTATTAAGGGAGAAACCCATGTTAAGTTTGAACATATTGATATAGAGGGAGTTAGAGATTGATTGACTTTATATGATGTACACCTATTAGTTTGTAAGATTGATTGACTTTGATAGATTATTTGTCATCATTAAAAAAGGGGAGAATATTGAACTAAGTCTTATTTTGATTATCACAAACACATCTAAGAGCTAACCTTTGTCTAAATTATCTGTGTTAATTCGTGCAGGTACATCAACTCATTAAATCATGATGATTAGAAAAAGAGTTATGATTGAAAACTCTAAGTATTAAGAGAGTAAAGATTATGCAAATTAAGCTTAACAATCAAATAGGTGTTGCCAAAATTCAACAGGCATTGAAATATCACCATAGCATGAGCAAAGTCTTTTGGATCTATTACAATAGGCGTTGGAGAAGTCAAACACATGATTTATGCACATTAAACTTAGCAATGGGTGTGGTTCTTAATTTCTCAAATAGCGTTGCATTTTCACAATAGGTACTGGACCAAGTGACTTGAATTGAGCATTCCATAATAGACATTGCAATTTCACAATGAGCATTGTTCTTGATCTTTCAACATGCATTGCATTTTTGCAACAACCATTGGACCAAGTGACTTGAATTGAACCAAATCTTCAAGATCTCAAAACATGCATTGGATCTTACCAACAGAGCATTGGAAAAGTTGCCTAGATTGAGCTAAAGTTTATGGACCCTCAAATGAGGCACTCTTAATAGTGCAACATGTGTTGAGGATATTCAATGGGCATTAGAAGTTTATGAACAACTATTGAATTACTATTGAAGATCTTAGAAAACAGTGCATCAAGTTCACACCTTCCTGGAAATCTACAATAGGCATTGTTCATATTTCAATAGGGATTTATATTGAAGCCCAAAAAGTATTAAGAATATCTAATACCATTGAAGTTAGTTGAATAAGCAATTGAGAAAGTTAAAATAGGAGCATTAAGATAAACTTCTCTCTAACAGTTAGTCCCATTAGATGTTTTGTTAGCACTAATGATCATTGAAGTTGTATTTTGATTGACAACAACCCATTTTCATGAAATGCAATGATGGTTGATGACTCAACAACTGGCATGGAGAATTTCCAATAGTTGTTAAGTGTCTACATTTGCAATATGAAGTGATAGCTTTCTTTTTAATCGCTAGTTCATTATTTTAACCTATAAAAAGATCCACTCTAAATAAAAACAATTACATAACTATTCCATTAAGTGAGTATTATATTATGAAATCTATTTTCAAATCAAAAGGGAGAACTAAAAGTGATCTAGCAATCAAGAAAAGTTCATTGTTTAAAGCTTGCAAGTTTTATCTTCAAAACATAATTTAAAGAATAAGCTTTCCATATATTCTCTCAATACTCTTAACCAAATCAAGCATACTTTGTGAGTGTGCTCATTGGAAGTATAAAACATAGATATATCTTAATAGTGATGTGATGGATCTTTGGGATATAGTTGCAAAGAAGTGGAAGCCACTTACTAGAGTAATGGATGGTAATGAAGAATTACTTATAAGAAAAGAATGGGTTAAGGTCTATAGGAAGGAAAGTGGCAAGAACAAGAGAGCAATGACAATCCTTT
Source organism: Omphalea diandra (assembly GCA_949677035.1). Classification (NCBI taxonomy): domain Eukaryota; kingdom Viridiplantae; phylum Streptophyta; class Magnoliopsida; order Malpighiales; family Euphorbiaceae; genus Omphalea; species Omphalea diandra. The sequence goes on from CATIWR010337790.1 coordinate 7,170, forward strand.
TGAGTTATATCTCACAAGAAGAATGCGGGAGATTTATATATCACCACACCACTCATGTAATATGGATAGCTTTATAGAACTACCATAAGCGCACAACACTAGCAACGTCAAGTAGATTAGAGATGTATGTGACTGAATGCTTTTCATGATGAAGGATAATGAAACTATCACCAATATGACAAATAGACTTCTTGTCATTGTCAACAATATGAAGAAGTATGGAAGAACACTCACTAATCGTGATGTAAATGCCAAAATAATTAAGATACTTCCCTTTGAAAAGTTTAGAGCAAGGGTGTGTAGTATACAAGAATCCAATCAAAAGATTGGAAAAAGACCAATCGATGTTCTCACTAGGAAACTTCTTACCCATGAGATGGTAATTAAAAAGGATAAAGAAATCAAAGGTTGAGAGCTTAAGGAGAAAAGAGAGGGAAAAAGACTTTTACCTTCAAGTCTTCTGGAAAAGATAAAAAAAGTAAAAGAAAGCTTGAGTGAAAGTAAAGTGAGGAAAAAGAAGAGCTTGCCATTCTCTTTAGGAGGACAAAAGAGCTTATGAGGAGAAGAAAATAAAAAAGGAACCTTAATAAGACATCATTCAATTTCAAAGAAAATTAGAATGATGTAAGTTCCTTTGAATATAGGAAGCAAGGATACATCAAATCCGATTGTCCCAAACTAAAGAAAAATAAGAAGTGGGATAAGGAGAAGAAAGAAAGGGTTCAAAGTGACTTGGGATAATGACTAAAGTGAAGATATAAGGAAGACGAGATTGTCAACTTTTGCCTCATGGCTCAAGAGGACTCCTCCAATGAGACAAGTACTTTGTCTCAATCTTGTGATGATTTTGATTCATATAAGGATGAGAATGATAAGCTATTTAAAGCCATATCCTTGAGATATGATAAATGCAAATAAAAAAATAAAAGTTTTCAAGAAAAAAGGCTCCAAACTAGAAGATGATTTCAAAAGTTTAAATGGTTTTATTTATAACTTGAGAACCTCTAATAAGGAACTCAATAAATCTTTAGAACAAATTTCTCAAACTCCATCTTATATTGATTCCTAAAGGAAAAAAAATTATTCTTTGAAAAATGAGGTTATTAAGTTATAAAATTCCACCTTCATAAAGGGAAAAAAGCTTTGGATACACTCATTATAACTCAAAGATCACCCATTGTGAGATATGGTCTTGGGTTGAATAGGCTTTCATCTTCTACATCTTCTCCTCCCATCTTCATTAGAGCATCTACACCTCAAACCTCTAGCATAGAGATGACTGGGAATGAAAATGTTCTACTACTAAGCCCTTTGTGCCTAAAAGCAAGGGAAAGACACCCAAAGGCTTAAAGGCTATGCCTTAAAAAGCCAATCATGCTTTTATGTATGCTAAGAGGCATGAACACAAAAACACACCTTCTACTCCTCACCATTCTTGCACTTGCATGCTTTCATATGGCCAAAAGTTAAGATGGCCTCCCACTCATACTAAAAGGCCTCATATGAGAAAGAATTGCAAGTCGAAGCTTTAATGTCATTATTGCATGAAGTATGGGCATATAAATGTGTTTTGCTACGTTACAAAGGCACATCTCAAATTGGAGGATCATTCTAAGCCTAACCCCCTAAGACCCAATTGTGCTTGGGTACCTAAATAAAGATAAATTTGCTTTGTGATTATAGGTATGCTTGGAAACCACCAATGAGGAAGATAATGATTGGCACGTCGATAGTAGGTGTTCAAAGCATAAGAATATCAATAAAAAGATATTCACATCAATTAAGGAAAACTATGGTGGCAATGTGACATTTGGAAACAATGTCGAAGGTAAGGTAATTACATTGGTGTGATTAGTAAGAAAAGTTGCCCCATTATTAATAATGTGCTTTTAGTTAATGGTTTAAAGCATATTCTTTTAACTATATGCCAATTATGTGACAAGGGTAATAAAGTTACCTTTCATTATAGAGAGTCTTATCACCACATTAGTTGACAAGAATGTAGTCTTCAAAGGTAAGAGATAAGGCAACACATACATAATTAACTTAGATAATTTAACTAACCAATCTTTAAAGTTTGTTGTGTCCATTAGCAATGAAACATAGCTTTGGCATAGAAGACTTGGGCATGCAAGCATCGAGCTTCTCCAAAAGTTATCTAAAGGAAAGCTAGATGAAGGCCTTCCAAAGCTCAAGTTTTTTAAGGACAAGACATATGGACCATGTTAAATAGGAAAGCAACATCGAGAAACCTACAAGCCAAAGAATGTGATAAGTACTTCTAAGCCTCTTTAACTCATTCATATGGATTTAGTTAGACATATAAGGAATGCTAGCCTTGGTGGAAAGTATTATACATTTGTCCTAGTGGATGACTACTTTAGGTTCATCTTGGCTCATAAGAGCAATATTTTTTATGCTTCTAAGAGCATTGCTAAAAGAGTTTGAAATGAAAATGGTTACTTTTTTTCCTCTATTAGAAGTGACCATGGAAAAGATTTTTCAAAATAAATTTTTTGAAAACTATTGCTTGGAGAATATGATTTCAAATAATTTTTTGACTCCTAAGACACCATAATAAAATGGTGTTGTAGAGAGAAAGAATATAATATTGGTTGAGATGGTTGGGACTATATTCAATAACTATTCTCTTCTAAACTACTTTTAGGTCGAAACTATCAACACCTCTTGTTACATTATAAATAGAGTTTTCAAAAAAATCCATTCTTAACAAATCCTCTTATGAGCTATAAAATTGAAGAACATCCAAGTTTTCATACCTTAGAGTTTTTGGAAGCAAATGCTACATATTAAATACTAAGGTCAACATTGGAAATTTAGTCTCCAAAAATGATGAGGGAATCTTCTTAGGTTGTTCCACCACTAGTAATGCCTATAGAGTTTTCAATAAAAAGTAATGGTAGTTAAAGAATATATAGATGTTGTTTTTGTTGAATCTAGTAAACTTGATTATAGGAAAGATGCTCTTGTTGATGATCTTAATGGAGACTTTGAGAAATTAGAGCTCATTTCTTCACCAAAGGAGAATGTGATTGAAATTGATGAGCAAGAGGCACTTTAAGAGCTAGAGCAAGTTTAACCCCAATAAGAGGAGGACTAAGCTTAATGACTTCCTAAGGATTGAAGATACTCTAAAGATCACCCAAAGGAGCTAATCATGAGTGGGATCTCTAAGGGAGTAAGTACTAGAGCCCAATTATATGTATTAGATAATAATCTTGCTTTTATTTCTCAAGTTAAGCCAATCAAATGATAAGGCTCTTGATAACGATGGTTGAGTGATTGTTATGCAAGAGGAACTCAACCAATTTGAGAGGAACAAAGTATGGGAACTTGTTCCTAGGCCTAAGGAATGCCTGATTGTCAATTGCAAGTGGATGTTTAGAAATAAGTTAGAGGAGCAGGGTTTCATCAGTAGAAATAATGTTATATTGGTTGCCAAAGGATATAACCAAGAGGAAGGCATAAACTATGATGAAATTTTTATCCTTATTGTAATATTAGAGGTCATTAGGATTCTTTTAGCATTTACATGTCATATGAATTTCAAGCTTTTTCGAATGGATGTGAAAAGCGCTTTTTAAAATGGTTTCATTTAAGAGGAAATGTATGTTGAACAACCTCTAAGTTTTGAGACTCATGATTTTCCAAACCATGTTTTTAAACTAACTAAGGCCTTATATAGATTGAAACAAGCCCCTAGGGCTTAGTATGGAAGGCTTAATTTATTCCTTTCTATTTGAAAAAGGCAAGGTTGACACAATATTATTTATTAAAGGACATGATAAAAACACCTTAATTGTTCAAATTTATGTTGATGATATTATATTTAGTGCTACTAATGAATCTCTTTGTGAAGAATTTGTTAAGTGTATGACTAAGGAATTTGGTATGAGCTTGATGTGAGCTCAAGAATATTCATTGGTCTTCAAATCAAGCAAAGCAAAATGGGCATCTTCATCAACCAATCCAAGTACACTAAGGAGCTTCTCAAAAGATTTAGAATGGAAGGTTATAAGAGTGTCAAGACACTAATGAGCTTAAAAATCAAGCTTGATAAGGATGAATCGAGTAAGCCCACTGATGAAAATAAATATAGAAGTATGATTGGATCTCTCCTCTATCTTATTGTTTTTAGACCTAATATTATGCATAGTGATTGCTTGTGAGCTAGATTTCAATCATGTCCTAAAGGATCTCACTTGCACATGGTTAAAAGAATTTTGAAATACATAATGCTACATTGCATTTAGGATTATGGTATCCTAAAAATTCATATTTTTAGTCTTCTTGTATATTCGAATACGGATTATGCCTACAATTTATGAGATAGAAAAAGCACTTCCAAAACTTGCTAATTTATTAGTGAATTCTTAGTTTCTTAGTCTAGCAAGTAACAAGTTTTGATCGCCTTATTTACCATCAAAGTTCAGGGCTATGGTATCCAAAACATTTCACCCAAAGAACTTGATGTAATGTGATGTTGGATTTCACTGATATCAATAACCAACTTCGAATATTTTTATTAAGCTCCTTAATGAAGAAAGGATAAATTTTGTAAATTGGGGACTAGGGATGCTTGATGAAATCTCTCTACAGTGAAAATAGATCTCATTGCATGGATATATTGTTGCTTAATTATGTTTGATATGTTTGTCATTTATATGGTTAATATGTTGTGATATTATGCTTAGATGCATCAATTCAACTTGCATTTAAGCTTTTTAATATTTAATTGTGTGAATTGATTAATAAAATATCAAAATTTTCACTTTATATTTACACCATTTATCATAAATTCTATTACAAGCTTGTTTTTGAAAAGTGGTTTATAAATTGTAATCAGGAATGGTAATCGAATTTGTTGTTTACAAGTTGTTTTGATTTTTATATTTTTATGCAATTTATGTTTGTGATTTCAATTTGCCACCGTGAAAATTCAAATTTTAAAAATTTTCAATTGTTGATCTTACACCTTTCTAAGGAATTTTTGTCTATTAAATTTTTTGTAATTCGCAGTGGCGACGTATAGGTGTAACTGTCGTGACTTACGTGTAACCACTGGTAATAATCAGTCATCAGTCAAATTGTGCACCCCCTTATTTAATACATTTCTAGCCATCTCCTAACCATTTTAAACCTATTTTTATACCTATTTAAACCCACCCCCCCGTTAGCACCTTTTATTTACTTTTTTGATTTCCCCTTTCAACTTTCTTATTTTTGTCTTAAAATTTTCTCTCTTTTTCAATATCTACTCTTTTTTCATCTCCTATCAATGGCTCTAAGGAAAGCATAAGGACTAAGAAAGGAAATGACATAACCCAAGCCACCTCCCCTCCACTAAGACGTACTCTTAAACTTCACCTTATGAGAGGATTAACAAAGGAAGAAAAGGATAGGTCTAAAGCCAACAAAAAGAAGATCATCCAAGCAAACAAGATTCCATCTTATTTTTCTTCTTTAAACTCTTCATTTAGAGGGAAAGATCAAGGCATTCCTCTCAAACTTAGGATGTTGAGTTCATTTTTAGAGAGGAGTTCGGATATGAAGACTTTATAAAAGAGTTCCTATACACTATGAAGGTGAGATAGAAGGCCACATGTAATGCAAATATGTATGGGTTAACCTTTAGGTGCCTTGGCCAACAATACTACATCACCTACCCATAGATATGCTCTTTTTTCAACCTCTAAATTGGGAATACCATCATTTCAACCTCTCCTATTTCAATCTCAACTATTCTAATTTCTAGAGTGAAATTTCTATTAAGAAAAGGCATGACCCTAAAAAGTCATTGGCTAAAAATATTAAGACCTTACCCATTTTGCTTCTTCAGTGCATCTTTATCTTCTCAATTGTTATGTAACAAAAAAAAAAGTATGAAAAAAAGACCTTTCCTTTCTTTGTTGTCTTCTAAAAATAAGTCCATCCAAAGTTGGCATTTCCTTGTTATTCAATTGGCTCATATGAGCCTTAAAACAAAATGTCAATTCCTACTCCTTTCTTATGCTACATTCATTTATACATTTTTTGTGGCAGTTACCCTTAAAATTAAAGCCAATCTCTCCCCTACATTATGAATGCCAACTCATATGAATATGTACTAGGCGCACAAAGGGCCAAGCATCAAGAGGCTTTACAAGCCTCTAAAAGAAAAAGGTTGGCCACTAAGGAAAGAGAAGATGTAACTCAAGAAAAAGAACCCAAAAGGAAAGCATAATAAAATCAAGGCTATTTACATCTTCTAAACCTTTTTATTTTACATATTTTTTAGCCAAAGTTTCCAAGATGTTGAAGAAAGTCCTCGAAAGACTTAACTTTCTTCAACATCTACATAGGGACATTATTTAAATCCAAGAGAAGCTAAGCCTTCCCCATCTATGCCATCTTCCTGATTTTGTGTTTTCTGAGGATGAGGAGGAAGAAAAAGAAGAAGCTTCATAACCACTACCCATAAATGATGAAGAAGAACAAGTACAAGATAGCGAAGATGAAAAAGAAAATGAATTTGATGATGACATTTCTTTAGATTCCTAGATCTTTTGTATTTTTCCTTTTTTATTTCTCATTTATATTTGTTTTTATCTTATGTTGTTTGTTTTTAAATCTTTAGGCCCTCAATGATGTGATTAAATATTTGTAATGTTTGAGCTCTTGATGCTTCTACTCAATAAAATAAATGTTATGTTTTGTGTTTATTGTGATTTTTGATTGAGTTACTTAATTGAGATTGATGCCAAATGTAACATCGTTATCCTCATTCATTAGCATCTTAACATGAACATATTCATTGCATAAATGTTTTACAATCCCACATGAATATATGCTTTAGATAATTGATCATTTAGACATGTGAATTTTATAAACATGACACTAGCACTTGCACCATTACATTTAGGGCACTTGAACATAAATGTGATATTCGCATAATTGTTTGGAAAATTAACATTTGTTATGTGCATATTATAATATCACAAATGATGGTGTTTGAAACCTTATTTAAAAGTATAAGGAGCATATAAGGATTAGTAGATGGACGTAGGTGATAAAAGGAGTGAAAAAGAAGGGCTAAAAGAAAAAAATTTAACTTCCAACCAATGGCAGTAAGCCACCATGACATTATCCTATTAGAGTAGGTATACAAATTAAATTTCTCTTCCTTTAGGAGTAGATTAAAGAAGAAAAAATATGAGGGGGTGTAGTAAAAGAAAAAAAGCTATGAAAGAAAGAAAGAAAGAAAGGAGAAGAATAAGAAGAGGAAGAAAAATAAGTGAGCTACCCTAAGCTTTTATAGGTTTGGCAAAAGAGGGAAGTGATTTTATCTTCTTCCCATATGAAATTCCTCTATCATAATATGTTAAACATACATGATTAGTAAGAATTATGGAGTAATTATAAGATGAGCTCACGTATGGAATTTGAAGCTTAAGAGAAACAAGAGCTAATTGTGTTGGTTTTATTATTAGAGCAAACTTTTCAACCAACAATTTTATAACTTTAGAAGAGGAATTATGAAAAGTGTAAAATATATGATTTGTAGATTTATGTCTCATCTAAATTAAAAAAGTTTCTCTTAATTGGTATGTGTGAAAAGTCATGGCTCCTTCATTAGTATTGGTTCACAACTTGTTGAAACCTTCTCAATCTGGCTATCTTCATATATTTTGATGAACTTATGTTCTTATTTAGACAAAGTGCAAAGAAATAAATTTTTAGGGTTATATCCCCTCTAAATTCCTATAAAATATTTTTGTTTAATTTGTTGTGTTGAAAGAGATATTACTCTTTGATTGTGATTGACCCTGAACCTAATGAAACCTAGTTAATCTCTTAATTCTATTTCTCAAAGAATTTAATGGTCATAGAATGGGAATTTGGCTATGGAATAAACTTGAAAGTTGTAGATTTATGTTTATTATATAAGCCTATAAAAATGTTTTTGACAAATATATTATGGGTGAGGAGATATTACTCCCTCATCATGATTGATTTTTAACACATTGAAAGCTCCTCACCCTAAGATTATTTATTTATTTTGATGACATTATAGACTGAGTTAGACAATGTGAATAACATGAAATATGTTCCATTATATGTTTTGTAATTTTTGGAAAATCAGTTTTGTAATTCGATATGTACAATTAGAGATATGACTAAGATTGTAAGACCTGATCAAACTGTGGTCACATTGAAATAGAGTAGAATTCAAAATTTCACCATATTTTCTTTATGTCATATATTGACCTAAATTTTTACTATGTTGCATCATTATGTGTCTAGTTTATGTAAAAAAAAAAAAAGAATCAAGTTAAATATATCAAGATTTATTAAAGTTAGCATGTAGCAAGATTAGGCAACCATACAAGAAAAATAAGCCTAAGTACTTAACTCACTTGAATGGAACATGACTATAGATACACATGAAGCATGCAAACTCATTTTGACAAATTTATAATCATGAATGTATCAAATTTTAGGAACTCAACACATTAAGGAAGACTAAGAAAGAGGTTCAAACCTATAATAAAGGTTGGTACATCAAAGGTGAATAAAAGTCATAATTAGATTCCAATGTGTATGTGCGATGATTTTATGTGTGATGATTTTAAGACATGATTGGGTTATATTTTGTGTATATGTGATTGAATTGTGACATTTCACATTTGAATTCAAATCAAGTGAGGATTATATGATCTTAATGATTACTTAGTATACCATTGTGATTGAACACTTGCATATAAAACTAAAAGGATGTTGTGACCAGCTTGTCAAACACATTTAAATCACTTGGAAAAAGGACCAATATGTCCTATTATGGCACATGTTATTGATCAAATGAATCACATGTTATATGATGGCCCATAAAATCAAATGTCACTTAAATCACATGAATTTTAAACTGCAGTACTTGCCTTGCAAGCTCATGACAAAATCAATCAATCTATTACATTTCCAATTGCACAGTCAAATCTTATATTTGCAGTGTATTCTAATAATATTTGATTGTTAGTTAAGCCATTATAATTTGATTACTATTTTTATTCATTGAGTCATAACTCAATAAATCATAATTATTTTTTCAGATAGTGAAACATAAGGTTTGAGCACTTTGGAGCCTCACATTTTATATATAGACACAAGGAACACAGGTTGTCAGTTGAATTCAAACACTCTTTCTCTTTATGTCATCTACATAAGCCTAGATAGTTATTAGTTCGTTGTTACTAACATTAAATGGGTAATACTTAAGATAGACATGCATTGAATAAGGAAATTGACAAGCCTTTTTGGTTGTGTATGAATGATATGTTAACCTTTATACATATGAATATTTAGACATGAATGTCATATTTAATAGTGTTACAATTTTGGCATAAGAGCCATAATAGGTTCCATAGGGACATTGACTTGACTTTTGCACTATTATATATTATCATATAACATAGTCTTATATGTGTATAAGGCATCAGCAGAGGGTAGTAATTGTAGCACTGATGAGTTACTAAGGAGAGAGGAGTCAGCTGATTTGCATTTTATAAAAGCATAATACTAATCATCAAGAGAACAACTTGATGATAGAGTATGATCTCTTACACGAGCTAGATCTCTTATATATTCTCATGCATAACAGATACCTCATATGCAATCATAATATAGAATTGGTGGACAAACAGTGCAAGGTCTAAAAAATCAAAGAGAAAGAAGGTACGACAAATTGAGAAAACATGGTGTAGTTGACTTCAATGGTACTAAAGATCTAGTTGTGGCAGAGACATGGCTAAAAAGAACATAAAGAGTTTTGAATTTAATGAAATGCATACCAAAAGAAAAGTTTGACTATGTGGTATCATTATTTGCTAGGGGTACATATAATTGGTGGGAAATCATTATAGGGAATGATATCCAGCCTCAAATGCTTACATGGAATAGTTTTCTTCATGAATCCAATAATAATTATATGCCATAAGTGTATAAAGATGGCAGAAGAACAAAATTTCTAAATCTAAAACTAAGGGAGATGACTGTGACTGAGTATGAGGTAAAGTTTAATCAATTTCCTTATTATGCATCATTTATGGTGGCCACTAACAATGACAAATGTCAAAACTTTGATGAGGGATTAGGATATGAGATCAGAAGTAAGATCACAACTTCAAATCTTGAGAGTTATATAAAGCTACATGCTATAATAATAAAGGTAAAAAGATTAAAAAAGAAAGGGCTAAGTAATGGGTGAAAAAGGGGCTTACTGAGTTTGTGGGAGATTTTAATAGAAATAAAGATAAACGTATAGATTATATGTCATTATAATCTAGTGCCAAGAGTGATTAATCTAGCTATAGAGGTAGGGATTAAGAGTTTTATCTTATACAATTAGAGGTCAAGGCTAAGCTATGCAATAGCGACCCTGATGTGTACATTTTGAGAGGTAGCATATGGGTGAATGTAGAAAATTGACTGGTAGGTACTACTTCTATGGGTCTTTTGATCATATGCTTAGACATTGTCTTAAAGATCTAGAATGCCAGAGGGAGGTAGAGGCATAGCTACATTATAATCCATAATTGAAGTTTTTAAAGTTAGTAGTGATGGAGTATGTTTTGGTAGGGTCAGAGGATGAGGTAAAACAACTACAACTTGGTAGGATGTGAATAGATCATAAGGTTAGAATTCTATATATGCAGGCTAGAGTATTTGCCATTACTAGGTAAAAAGCCATCACTGCTCCAAAAGTTATCACTCGTAAAATTTTTCTTCATGATTTAGAAATTGATGTATTAATTGATCCTGGCTCCACACATTCATTCATTCATTGAACATGGCATCCCAATTATATAGTAAGCATCAAGCATTTGGTTTTAATCTATGTGTTACTATTGCTTTGAGAGATGTGATGGTTATGGATAAAGTATGTCATGATTTTATGATTCGCACTAATGACATTGAGTTAATGTTGATCTAGTACTGCTGTCACTCCCTAAATTTGATGTGATACTAGGTAAGGATTGGTTGACCAAATATCATGCAATAGTGAATTGTTTCATTAAAGAAGTTGTTTTGGAATCTCTAAATCAAATACGAGTTATGTTTTAAGGGGAAGACAAATTGTACCTGCATATCTAATTTCTACTATCAAGGCTTTTTGCATGAATAAAGGTGGTTGTGAAGCTTATTTGGCATATGTGGTAGACACAAGGTTCATAAATGAATTACTTGAGAATATTCAGTGATAAATGAGTTTCTTGATGTATTTCCAATTGACTTATCCAGTTTGCCACCTGATATGGAGATTGAATTCATAATTGAGTTAATCCTAGGAACAACTCTAATATCTATTCCACCTTACAAGAGAACTACAACAAAGTTGAATGAATTGAAGACTCGATTGCAATATCTACTAAAAAAGAGATTCATAATACCTAATACGTCACCTTAAAGTGCTTTAGTGTTATTTGTTAAAAAAGAAAGAAGGGACATTGAGGTTGTTATTGCTTATAGGCAGTTGAATCAGGTTATTGTGAAGAACAAATATCCTTTGCCAAAGTAGATGATCTATTTGACTAGTTACAAGAAGCATGAGTATTTTCTAAAATTGACTTAAAATTTAGTTATTATTAGTTTAAAATTTCAAATTTAAATGTATAGATGACTGATGTTCGAGCCGGGAATGGACATTATGAATTTTTGTTAATGCCATTTGGTTTGACTAATGCACCAACTGCATTGATGGCTCTTATGAACAAAATGTTTTAGCCCTACTTAGACAAATTTGTAATTATGTTCATTGATAACATACTAGTGTATTCAAAAAGCAAAAAGGAGCATGAACACCTTTTGAGGATTGCATAACAAAATTGAGAGAAAAATAATTATTTTCTAAATTAAGCAAATGCACGTTCTAGATTGATCATGTGGTATTTTTGGGACATGTAGTTTATGGAATGGGCACAGAGAAGATCCAAATAAAATTGAAGTAACAGTAAAATGGGAAACCCCAAAGAGTGTTGTAGAAGTTTGTAGTTTCTTAGGATTGGTCAGGCATTACTGTTGATTTGTTGAAGGCTTTTCACTTATAAATGCTCCATTGACTTACTTTGGAAAAATGCAACATTTTAGTGGTCTGAAGCATGTCATGTGAGTTTTGATGAATTAAAAAATAGATTAACATTTCCTCCAATGTTAGCAATTCCTATAAGTAATGGAGAATTTGTAGTTTTAAGTGATGCCTCTCATCAGGGTTTGGGATGTGTTTTAATGCAACAAGGTAAGGTAATTTCATATATGCATACACAATTAAAGTCCTATGAATTATCTTACCCAGTACGTGACATAGAACTTGTTATCATTGTGTTTGCTTTGAGAATGTGGATACATTACTTGTATGGAAAAACTTTTTAGATACTTATATATCACAAGAACTTGAAGTATTTATTGATCTAGAAAGAGTGAGACATGAGACAAGGGTGGTGGTTAAAATTGCTAAAAGATTATGATTAGACCATTGAGTATCATTAAGGGAAGGTAAATGTGGTTGTTGATGCTTTGAGCAATAAATTAGGAAGTAGAGTAGCTCATTTACAAGTATTTCCACTATATTATTTAGTTTAGTTATGAGTTATGAATGTTGAACTAAACATGGAAAAGAATGGGGTATTGGTTACTACTTTTTCAAGTGAGGCCAATATTAAATGAATAAATTAAAGATGCATAGGGCAAGGATCCAAAGTTACATAAAATTATTGAAAAGGTAAAACAGGGGAGGCACACTGATTTTGATATTCGAAATGATGCCTTGATGTTAGGATATCTTATTTATAGGCCTAATGTTGATCACTTGCAAAGAGAAATCTTAAAAGAAGCATATAATGCTTCATATGCCATGCATCCAATGAATGAAAAAATGTATAATACCCTGCAATCTCATTTTGATGGCCAAAAACTAAGAAAGATGTAGCAACCTATGTTTCAAAATGTTTGACTTGTTAGCATATCAAAATAGAACATCAAGCACCAGTTGAAAAATTGAAACTAGTGATGATTTTAGTATGAAAATGAGAGAGAATAACCATGGACTTTGTATATAAGTGATCAATAACCTTGAAGAAGAATGATGTTATATGGGTGACCATTGATTCTAAGTCAGCTCACTTTTTGCCTATTTGATAGGGTAGTTCACTTGAAAACTTGGCCAAGAAATATGTGGATCAATTGTCAAATTACTTAGTGTTCCAGTGTCCATTGCATGAGATAGAGATCCACTATTTACATCTCGATTTTTGCTTAATTTGCAACAACCTTTAAGTACCAAGTTAAGTTTCATTATTGTTCATCCTCAGACAGATGGACAATAAAAAAGGACAATTCATAAACTCGAAGAAATGCTTCAAGCTTGTGTGATCGAGTTCAAAGGTGTATGAGACTAATATATCGCTTTAATTAAATTTGCTTATAATAATCATTATCATAATAGTATATAGATCATGTCATATGAAGCATTATATGGAAGAAAATGTTGAAGTCATATTTATTAGGATAAAGAAGGGTTGCATGTTTTAGAAAGGCCAAAACTAGTACAAGATAATGGATAAGGTTAAAGTAATCAAGAGTAAACTTAAAGCAGCATAAGACAAGTAAAAGAGTTATACAAACCAACACAAAAGAGAAATAAAATATGAGGTGGGAGACAAAGTGTTTCTTCGAGTTTCACCATTGAAAAGAATAATTTCATTTGGAAAAAAGGGAAAATTAAGTCCTCGATACATAAGGTCGTATGATATCGTAGGAAGATTTGGTCCATTAGCTTGTAGATTAGCACTACCAGCAGAGATGGCTTAGATTCATAATGTATTTCAAGTGAGTATGCTTAGAAAGTATCGATCTAATCATACACATATGTTTAGGGATCCCGTAATAACAATTGTAGATGATGTAAGTTATCTTGAAGAACCAATGAAAATCATTAGTTATAAGACAAAACAAATGTGAAATCGAAAAATCCCTTTAGTTAAAGATTATAGAGAAACCACTCACAAGAAGAGGTTACATGGGAAATCGAAGAGAACATGAAACAAAAATATCCACCATTGTTTACATGTATTGAATTTCAAGGACAAAATTCTTTAGAAGAGGGAAGAAAATGTAACATCCCTATCCTTATCCATTAGCATCCTCATAAGAACATATTCATTGCATAAATGATTTGCAATCCCACATGAATATATGCATTAGATAAATGATCATTTAAATATGTGAATTTGATAAGCATGACAATGACACTTGCACCATTATATTTAAGACACTGGAACATAAATGTGATGTTCGCATAGTTGCATGGCAAATTATCAAATGTTGTGTGCATATTATAATATCATAAATAGTGGTCTTTTATAGCTTATTTACAAGTATAAGGAGCATATGGGGATTAGTAGATTGATGGAGGTGATGAAGGAGTGAAGATGAAGGACTAAAAGAGGAAAATTAAACTTCCAACCAATAGTAGTATGCCACCATGATTTTGTCCTATTAGAGTAGGTATATAAATTGAATTTCTCTTTCTTTAGGAGCATATTAGGGAGGAAAAAATGTGAGAGGGTGTAACAAAAAAAGAGAGCTGAGAAAGAAAGAAAGAAAGAAAGAAAAGAAAAGAAGAAGAAGAAGAAGTGAACTACCTAGGAGGGACCCAAAACTTTTATAATTTTGGCAAAAGAGGTAAGTGATTTTATCTTCTTGCCATATGAAATTCCTCCTTTATAACATTTTAAACTTGCACGATTAGTAGGAATTATAGAGTAATTGCCAATATAGCTAATGTATGGAAGTTAAAACTTAAAAGAAATAAGAGTTGACTTTGTTGTTTTTATTATTAGAGCAGACTGTTGCAACCATGATTTTATAACCTTAAAAGAGGAATTAGGGAAAGTTTAAAAACATAAAATTTATAGGTTTGTACCTCATCTCATTGCATCTAAAATAGTTTTGCTTAACATAGTGCATGTGAGGAGGTATGACTCCTTCATTAGGACTCATTCACTATCTATTGAAACCTTTTTATTTTGGCTATTTTTATATATTTTGATGACCTTATGTGCTGATTTAGACAAAGTGAAAAATATAAAATTTCTAGGATTGTATTCCTTATAAATTCTTATAAAAACTTAGGCTTTTGGATGAAGTAGGATATATTTTCTTAATCAGGTTAATGACCCATCATTCAAACAGCGATGGTTTGATGATGGAATACAACTCTACAACTAGAACCCTTTACATACTTTAGCACTTGTACCACTATTTACATCTCTATGAATAGTTGGTACAATCTTTCAATATGGTTGGCCGATAATATATGCACCTTATAAATAATTACCTCATCTTGATTCCTGATCAGTGTGCTCTATATACTCCTTCATGCACTTCTTTAATTACTTCCAAAGCATCTTCTAAACATAAACATTTAAAGATTAATCCATTAAATTTCATCTTATAGAACTCTCTTTTAATTAACATAAAGTTCTGCATATGAACTTTAATTTGACACTATATTTTTATGTTAAGATTTTCTAGATACTTTTTAAGTAGCAATCTCCAATGACCAACCACATTTACATTCATATTGAAAGACTCAACCATAATTCATTCAATATTGAAAGTTGACCTCATTTTGCACCAAGACAATCTTAAACATTAATTACTAAAACAACCTCAAGCTAGATGTAATCTAAGCCAATCCTTTTAACCTTTCCAATTTAACTCTCTTGGCACATGTGCAAAATCTACTTAATTAAATCCTTGAATTAATTATATTATAGCAATAAATAAGGATCTAAAGATAGGTTAATACATTTATATTCCCCAAATAATTGTCTAAGAACCAATTAAGAGTCTCTCATAATCATCACTTCCTTAGTGTTAAAATCCTTGAGGATTTATATTCTAATCCCAAATGTCTTGCGTTATATCTAATTGTTGGTGCACTCAAAATCCAAATTTAAATATAAGATAGTTTGTGAACCTGATATGGGTATGAAAATAATTCCTACACTAGCTTCTCTTTAGGTACTAGATCTATTAAACTTTAAAGTTATCTTATGGATGTTATCAATAGTAATGAAAATGTGATTATAACCTAAGAAATAATCCATAAAATATAATAACTCATAACTAGCTATAGCATCAATCAATATATTTGTAATTGGCATATTATAGATATCCTTAAGGGTGATGACATTAAGGTCCCTAAAAGCTACACAAAACCATATTTTCCTATTCTTTTTCATCATATGAACCATATTTGCCAGCCATTTAACAAATTTGCAACCCCAAATGAAACCAATTTGCCTCAGCTTCTTAATTTCTTATTTTACCTTTAATCCCACCTACTTTAATATCATTCTTGCTAGTTGTTTAATTGGTTGATATTCTTTTTCTATTTAGCAAATGGTGTTTTATCATATTTTTAAACAAAATTGTCATTTCTTTGAAAATCGTTGAAAAATAATCCTTAAACTAATGTAATATTTCATCAATTTATTTTTAATGTTATGATTAATAATACTACTTATAAAGGTATTTTAAGGCTCCACTATATATCCTAAACTCACTTCCTCCATCATTCCTTGAACTTCAATCTCCTTTCATATAGCTTTGGTAGGGCTATATCCAAATCTTCAATCTAAATTTCTTTTGAATCATCATTTAAGTTTTATGCTTTCTTAAAAATCATCTCTACACCATTAACTTTTTGACCTTGTTCATCTTTACAATCATAAAAAAAATTTTTACATATGTTCTTTTAAGATTACGACTCGAGCTACCATATATGCCTTTTTTTTTAATCTTAATCATCAACTTCCTAAAAGATTGAATGACTTATCGACATCCAAGAAGACATATAATAGATGACTTAAGAATATTATATGTTTATCTCTTACAAGACTTTCTTAAGTATTCCTTATTTGATGCCATCAATGATTTAGGATTACCAAACTTATTCCTTACCATGAATTGTATAGGCCCTAAATTAACAATGTAATATCAAGCCTCAACTAAATCTATGGTTGTTCAAAATGGTTTGCAATCTACCTATATTATTTCATCCTCATCTTTCTTCCAAAATAGTAGAAACTGATATAGTAAGGCTGTAACACATGAATTAGAATATATCCAATCCCGTCTTAGCAAAGCTTGATGATTGGCTATCGAGTTCATAATAAAAAAGGTAGCTAATGAAGTCTTACTTCTTATAATAGTTTTGATCGATAAAAGTCCTAAAGCTTAAGAAACTTTGCTTGTGAATACTAATAGAGAAACATTAATATGAATCAAATCCTCAGTTGACTTCTTCAAAGTATGTAGCATCCTTAATGGCATAACATTAACTCTTAACCCATTGCCCATGAGGACTCCTAAAGTAGGCCTACTATAAAAATTAGCCTTAATATATAGACATATTTTTGAATGGATTATTGTAAACCACCCTTTTTAACCCATCTAGCTCAGGACTTTATATAATCACTTTATGGTAGAAACCTTTAAGCTCCTTGTCCTTTATATGACTTATCTCTTGAGTTTGTTATTTTACACCTTAAACTTCCTTGATTTCATACTTTTGGAAAGACTACAATAAATGTAATAGTAGCCACATAACACCGAAAAACCATTTCTCTAATCAGGAATGTTTTATAATTATCACCAATAAATTTGATATCATCCCAATATGTAGATTCAATAGACTTAAAAGTATGTCTACATGGGATAATTTTGAATATTCTTATAATTAATCTTGCTAGATGGTTTTTCAAGTAAATCTTTTATGGTTTCACTTCTAAACTTGCTCTTATGCATCTCAATTTGTTTTTTAACATCATTACTTATTGCCACATTTTGCCTTTCTAACCTTTATTTATGTATTTTTATAAGAGGTTGTGGAAACTTTTTATGGGAATAATAAGCCATTTAGAATCAGGATTCACCATAGGAGGCGTAATAAATCTAGGTTGTCCTTTGAGAATTTTTATGTCCTTGATAGGATAATGAAATTACTGGTTGGATTATGATGTTGTTGAGTTAAATAACCATTTCTCTACTCCTTCTTAACTTAAATCAACACTTGTTTAGGCAACCAAACCTTACGACTCATTTTTTTTGGATTACATATATTGACTTTCCTTCATACTTCCATTTATCCTTAAGGATTGTCCTTAAATAAAAAGAAATAGTATTAGTGGATTATATCCTTTTTTTTTTTTTAAAGGAATTTGAGGATTCTTTTATTAATCTTGTCCTTCACTACATTTTTAATACTCTAATAAGTATTAGTTGAATGGTTCCATAAATTACAAACACTTCCATTTATCATTAAGGATTGTCCTCAAACAAAAACAAGTAGCATTATGGATGCTATGGGTAAGAATGGATTCTTATCAAACAACATTATATCCCTTTTTTTTTAACGAATTTAAGGATCCCTTTATTAATTTTGTCATGCATTGCAATCTTAAGATTCCAATAAGCATTAGTTGAATGGTTGCATAAATTATAATACTTACAATATCCTTGCTATTGATTTCTTCTTTAGTGGGGAATCCATGATTTATAGGAACAATGACAAACTTATTTTTAAAAAGGAAATAAAAAAAAAATCTCTTATCTTTTTCACATTAAAAGTAGTTTATGCATGAGTAATATTAGCTTAAGGTTTCTTCCATAGGTTCAGAGTCTTCTTAACAAATAATGGCAAACACACAATCTTGAAGAATTCATGTTAATTATGACAATGCCATAAGTATTCACCTTGGAGAAATAAGTTTCGATAGCTACCTTCTTTCTTTGGTTTTCCTTCCTCAAAAATTCTTCATATTTAGAAACTTTAACTACCAACTCGCAAAAATCTTTGAATTTTATGCCTTGAAATTTTTTTAACAACTTAATATTTAGGTCGTTTATGCCATTTTAACGTATTTTGATTTAGGCAATAATATTTTGCATTGATTCCTCAATTATGAAATAAATAAATCAATAGGTTCTCCAAGCATTTAAGTCACTTTCAATAATCATGCAATACAAATTCTAGCTAAACCATAAAAAACTAAGTCTTAAATTTCCTTTCCATCTCCACCATGTGTGGATGGGATTTCTTAGGAGTGTGGAGTATCAAATAAAGGCAATTACAGTAAATGAATTTGGAAAAAGACTCAACTTAGAATTGGCAAAGTTTTCACCAGTTTATCACAATGATTTGTGAATATAGCAATGTACTCATATAATTGATTATCCACTTTCACCTAAAAAAATGAAAACTTAGGAATATGATAATCCATTAGATAATATAATCAAGCTAAAGTTTGTGAAATTGAAGATGACCAATCTAGTAAAGGTTTGGTCCATAAAGCTCTTGTACCACTTTTTGCACAATATCTACATCAATATTAACTTAAAGATTCTGCATGAGAGGAATACTACGTCTAAGAACTCTATTTCTAAGAACTACTTCTTAGGGAACTCCTTGAGGAATTATATATGTCTCATGCAGTAAAAAGACTAAATAGTTAGATTAGTAATACCACAAAATTATTAGGGAGCCATTGATTTATCGCTGTGGTGGCCATTAGGTTATGAAGCACTAGCAAGTCCATGATTTTCTTCCTTGTGGTGAGGAGGTTGATACCTTTCCTCATTCTATTGATGTGGAGGAGTGTTGATTTAAAGAGAATTCCTTAAGGGTTGCCCTTCAAGATCTTCCATCATTTGCCTAGTGGGCAAAAAATTAGAAGTTGTTTCAATCCTTGACGAAAGAGCTTATAAATATCATTTTCTTAATCTTTTGATCAAGAGAGTCATAGATTTCTTGAAAGTGTCAAGTTTCTAAGTGTATTCTATTTCTCTTTTAATACTTTCTCTTTCATTATCCTCTAATTTTCTCAGTATCTCTTGCCTAATAGTCCTTATCTCTTCTCTTTAAACATATAGAGTTGTTGGCCCTAGGCACCAAGAAGGGGGGTTGAGTTGTTGGCCCTGTCCACTCCTCAATTCTTCAAAATTAGGTAGTCCACTATCTTTCAAAGGTGTTTTCAAGCTTACACCAAACTTTTAGACGTGTTTTGAAGGCTTACACAATAACCTATACACTTGTGTTTTTAGGCTTACACAACAACCTTTACAACTTGTGTTTTAACATGCTTAAACAATAACCTCTCTTAGTATTTTAGCAAACTCATACTGTAACCTATTACAGATGGTGTTTATGCTCACACCCCACAATGACTTAAAGAATAGAAAAAGAGTGAGTAGCAAAATTGCAAGAGTTTGGGTACAAAATTATTAATTCTCTTGCATTAACGTCTGTTTGGTAAGGTATCTATAGCCTCTACCCACCAATGAGACATTGCAATAAAATTGGTACAAAATCATTAAAGTGTGCTAGACAGATTTTCACATTAAATGCTTGACAGTGATGTTTCGCGGTCGCTACTACTCATTCACGGTCGCGAATTCCAAATTCCATAAAGAAAACCTCGTTTATGTCTAACGGCTAGTCCATGTGGCAGCTTCTGATTAGTTTACTAGAAAAATATAGTCGTTGCCTTTTACCTGCTCTCAAAAACAACGGTCGCGATGTAATATTGAAGTCTTAATGAGCTTTATGAAGTCCTTATGGAAGTGAATTATGTTTATGAAAATAATTTATGTTAAATTAAGTTTCTTGATAATGTTTGACACTCTAAACCTTATTATTAGTGTTATATGCAAATGGAGGGCATGTTCTTCATTTAGGTGAGGTAAGATAATACATGACTATTTTAATTAGTATATGGATAGTTTATGATGAGAAATGAATATGTTGATGAATTTAGGAGTATAACATTTAGTCTCATAATTATCATAATTAATAGGTTATTTTCCTCTAAATTCCTAAATTGATGTTGAATTTCTACCTTTAATTGAACCAAATATTTTATGTTTGTATGCAAAGAAAGAAGAAAAAAGAGTAAAGGAAGAAAAAGATGAGAAGCACAACCATACGTATAGATATGCCTCCCATAGGATCAAGAAGTATCAAGCTAATGCACGACCATGCATCTGAAGCACAGTTGTGCCTTCCTTTAATGAGAATAGATGAAAAGAACGACGTAGAAGCATAACCATGCACATGGTCATATACTAAAAGGTAAAAAGTTTAGACCAAGACATGAGAAAGACATATAGCCATGCTTCCTTTGCTAAAAGATTATCACAGATTGACACAACCATGCTTCCTTAAAAATCCAAAAATAGGACTTATTGACTCCTTTCTAAAGTCTGTTTTTAGAGAACCTCCAAATTTTCTATTTTGAAGAAGATCTTTTGGGCATTATTTAAGGAGGCAAATCACAAGGAATGGAGAGAGAGAGAGAGAGAGAGAGAGAGAGAGAAAACCCAAAGCTTTAAAAAAAGAGAAATTTAAAAAAAGAAGCAATTGAATGAGAGAAGGTAAAGAATCTTCAGGAAGAAGTTGTATCGAATCAAGGTGATTCAAGGAGTCTATAGCTTCTACTGTAATTAATTTTATTATTTTTTCTTCTCTTCCCTTTATCATGAGCTAAAACCTAAAGTTAGGGTTATAGATGAATCTTGTGTAATTTATATGACATTTCCTTAATGGAAGTCTTTTGGTTTTATGCATTCTTTGTGTTAGTAATTATTCAATGATTTATGATATTGATGACCGACCATTGATCATATTTAGTTCCATGAATCGACTATCGACAGATGTTTTTCATGGAACAAACTCCTCAATATTTCCCTTATTTTGTTATGTGTTGAGAAACCTTAATAAAGCATTGATATCATTAAAGTCTTGAATAGTAAGACAATTGCACGATGTCTAGCTTTTGTGTTGAGAAACCGCTTGCTTAACATACTTTTATATGTTAGTTGATACTCAAGAGAGATTGATTGATTGCCTAAGTGACTTGATAGTAGCACGAGATGAATACACTAATTAGATAAAGATTATGAAGCCTTTATGAAGTCACCAAGTGAAGTTGAAACTTTAGCCACTCTTTACTATTAATTATTTCCCATTACTATAAGTATTCACTTTATTTTCTTATTTATAATTTTAATTACCATTTATTATTGATTCTTTAGATAATATAAGGCACAAAATACTTAGTACTTAAACTCAATCCTCATGGGAACGATATCCCTACTCACAAAGTACACTTTATCCATACTCGCAAAGTATACTTTATTACTTCTAACTTGTGCACTTGTAGCTTAAGAGCTTTCCATATAGCACACACCTATCATCATATAAATTGATGACTATGAAATAAGTAAAGTATTCTAATTATGGATATGGTGATGTTAATGTTGATACTATGAATGAGATAAAAAGGAAGTGATGACAATGAGCTAAGTATGAAGGATGATAATTAAGTTATAAGCTCGAGTTAATGAAAGTTATGTTTGCATGCTTGATTGATGTTTAGGACTTTATTGTCCCTATAAGGGCTTTTGCCCTATTATGCTATATATATGTGTTTTATGGATGAATTTGAGTTGCTCTCTATATTTTAGTTGTTATAGTAATGATAAAATGGATGTCTATACTTAGGCATGTGTGTGGGTAAGATTATTAAAAGGAAGTAAGGATAAAGCTAAGAACTATTAAGGCTAAGGCAAAGAGATAGAGAAAGAGCAAAGCCAAAGCAAGAAAAAGCTATTGCTAGCAATGAAAGGTTAGGGACTTTATTATAGCTTCTAATGTTCATTACATACATGCATCATAAATTTTTATATAAGCCATAGTAGGCCAAATTCTGTTGATACAAAAGTCATATGCATTTATATGAATGAAATGAAATGTCATGAAATAAAATATTATATTTAAATTTTGTGTGATGTGATGGTAGTTCATGGAATAAAGGAGAATTTCAAAAGTCAGCTAGCTATGCAAGGATTGTAACCTATGTAAAATGAATGTAATGATATGCATGCATGACATGGCTAGTGAGGAAACTCCCCTATGTAAGAGATAAGGATATGGCTAGTGAGGCAACTCCCCCAAGAGCACAAGGCTAGAAAGATAACTCCCCTACTTGACCATCCATCTATGTAATGTTTTACCAAGCAAATGATGTATGTAGATAATGTGCCATGTAATTACAGATGCATTGATGTAAAGGCATGTGAGCATGCATATGGACAATATGAATTCCTCATTGAGTTTCCCATAAGGAGCTCACCTCCTCCACACACACATGTTGTTTTGCAAGTTGGGCATAAAATTTATATAATGATTGATGGCTAAAGATTAAAGGTTATGAATGAAGGTTTTAAGTTTTGCATCATCTATTGTCAAGGCACTTTATTTTTATTGTTTCTTCATAGTTGCCTACAGTAATGATGTATGTAAATGTATTAAGAAAATGTTAAGCATATCTTGTATTCTTAGTAGTCTCTATAAAGTGTAAGTTATGAGTATTATGATACGTATATGCTTAAGGTTAATGTAATGTAAAATGGTTATGACACATGATTAATGGAAATGATGTTGATGCAGATTAAGATTTATGCCCCATGAAAGATAAATATTGAATGTTTATGATAATGAAACCTTAAGTTGACCTCTGATTCTAGGATTGTCTAAATGGGAGAATTTTATGTTCAATGATGTATATATTATGAAGGTAAGTATATGAAAGAATAAAAAAGAATTGGTTAGTGAGTTTAGACTCCTCCACTTTGGGATCAAGCTTAGCTTGATTCCCTATCTCTCATTTCTATTATCCTAAGAATCTAAATGGGGCAAATGAAAGCTAGAAATGTTTATGGGCTAATTAATGTAAATTTTAGATTCAAAGTATTAGAGAGCTTATAAATAGGCTTTAACCATAAGTAATTAGGCTTGCTATGTGTTCTGAAGGACTTAAGCCTTCCCGTTACCTAGCACCAACAAGGTTTAAAATCCAGTTCAAGACAGTTTTACTAGATAAAGTTTATTACTCGATTGTATAACTAAGCAGATGGTTATATAGCTAATTAAGTTGGTTGTACAACCATTTAAACTATGTTTGGCAAGTTTGGGTTTAGTTTGTAACTTGATCCAAGGTTTCTTAAGGCCTTTATTTCTCTTCTTTTGAAATTTCCCTTTGCATCTTAGTTAATCATTCAAATAGCTTTCAATATCGAGCTTGCATCGTAAGGCCTAAAATCTAATGCTCATAGATAGTAATTATAACTTTCTCATTAAAGAAAGGTTTGCAATGCTTCTTACTCATATCTTTAGATGCCTTGGCTTAAATGCCAATTAAGGCAACCTCAACCTCTAATGGATGTGACGTGGCAAAGAGAGACTTAAAATAATATTTCACTAATAGGCCCAAGTCCTCATATTTTGTCTTTCACGCGTCATGTTATGATCATATAACTCATGAATTTTGTTCATTTTCTGCTTATAGGAAGTATTCTGATGAAGAAATTTATACTTTTATCACCCTCTTTCTGTCAGAAAGCTTTTAAGCAATGTCTCTATAAAATCTCCTCATTATTAATCATCTCCTTAATCTCCCTACATATAGCTATGTTCACAAGCAATGTAAAGGAATCTTATAATTTCCTAATCATCTCCTTCTAACCCCTAATATTTTTCCAAACATTGCCCATGACCACTTTGTTCCATCTAATAAGATGCCTAAAACACTCAACTAACTTCATAGTGAGACCAATCAAACCATCCTGCACCATAGTTCCTTCCCAGGTTTCTGTTATCAATTTTCCACAATCCCCCTTTGAACCAACATCGCTTCAACTCTGAAAGGCTTATGCTTTGTGGGACATCCTTAGTGCTACAATAATCATCCTCAATAAGAATAGGGGCATGATCTGCACTCTCTCTATCCAAGGTAATCACCCATGCATGACAAAAAAAATGTATCCATGCACCCTACCCCATTACCCTATCTAACTGATCTTTGATGCCTACCCTCTCTCTGTTTTCCTCCACTAGTTATTCTAAAGCCTCATATATCTTAAATCACTCGGGAGCACCTATCCAACATTACTTGGAACCTCCTCATTGCCATCCCATTTATAAGGTTGGCTCTACTCCTCTCATGAATCCATCGGTTCTCATTAAAATCTCCCCTTACCACCTATTGGCCCTAGACACTAAGAGGGGGAGGTTGATTTGGTGTATAAAAATTTAAAACAAGAAAAGAAAAAGAGAAATGAGTAGGAAAGAAACACACAATTTATAGTGGTTTGGGTATAAGCAACCCTATGTCTACTCCTCAATTCTTAGAAATAGGGTGTTCCACTATCTTTCAAAGGTATTTTCAAGTTTACACCAAACGTTTACACTTGTGTTTTAAAGGCTCACACAACAACCTATACACTCGTGTTTTGAGGCTTACACAATAACCTTTACACTTGTGTTTTAACAGGCTCACATAATAACCTCTCTTAGTGTTTTGATAGGCTCACACTATAACCTAACACAATTGGTGTTTATGCTCACACCCAACAATGACTTAAAGAATAGAAAAGAGTGAGTAACAAAATTGCAAGAGTTTGGTTACAAAGTTATCAATTCTCTTGCATTTACATTTGTTTGGTAAGGTATTTATAACCTTTACCCACTAAAGAAATGTTGCAATAAAACTAGTATAAAATCATCAAAGTGTGCTAGATAAATTTTCGCATTAAATGTTTTGACAGTCTCAATTCGTGGTCGCTACTACTCGTTAGCAGTCACGAAATCCAAATTCCATAAGGAAAACCTCGTTTGTGTCTAACGACTAGTCCACATGGCAGCTTCTAATTAGTTCACCAGGAAAATATAGTCGTTATTTTTCACCTGCTCTCAAAAGTAGCGATCGAGATTTATCTTGTATAGGACGCGACTCTAGACGCGAATTCATCTGCCAAAAGTGTTCATCTTCTTCTTTTGGGTTCGCAGTCACCACCAACGAGTTCTCGTCGCAATTTTTAACTTCCAACAGTTACCTAGGACACTTGTCAAGTTGTGATTGTGGACTTGATTGCATCTTAAATTAGTTCAAAATTCACGATCACGACTGAGGAAAGCCTTACACCGCGAATTCATCTATGACTCCGGCTTTCCTTTCTTTGAATTGGTCACAGTAAAAAAGTGACCTGCGAATACGTCTGTCCATTTTGTCAACCTACCTTGGTCTAGTTTGCGGTCCTGATTTATCAAGTTGTGGTTACAAACTAGAGAGCACTTGCTTACTTTGGAGATTTTTTAACTTTATCCAACTTTTAATGTAAAGATTAACTAAAAAATTGTAAAACAACACTTAATTTGAAATATTAGAATTGATCAATCCCTTTTGTCAAGATCAAAAGAGGTCCAAGACTTAAGGTTAACTACCCTAGTCCAACAATCTCCCCATTTTTTATTTTAACAACTTAGATTGATCCTAAAGTGAAAATGATGCAGGAAAGCGAAGTTAGATTGCAATATGTTTCAATGAATGCTTATGACAAAATTTGCTAAATATATCATCCATTCAATCAAAGGTGAATTTGATAAAAATAATAAGTATGTTGTTTTCCCTTAACTTATGCTATAGTTTTTCAAGTTATTATTTTCTCCCTCTTAATTTTAGATTTTCACAATCTCTCCCCCTTTGGCAAGATCAAAAAGATGGTACATAAGGGAAAAAGAGATTCATGCATAAGTATTCATAAAAAGCAAACATAATACAATGGATAAGAGAATAACATCAATCACATAAGATAACAATGTTTATAAAGAAACAAGTTTTATATATTCATAACTGTGGGATCACAAACTTTGTAAAAAAAAACTTAAAGAAAAGGAAAACAAATACAAAAGATCCCTAATCTAGAGTAGTGGAGAATCATCTCTGGAAGATGGTGTGTCTGGTGTTTGTTTTGCTCCCTCGGCTTCGTCTCCATCCTTAACGTCATCTTCATTGCGATCCCCATCTTGCGTATCTTTAAATTCAGTGAAGTCTGGAAGATGGCAAGAAAGAACTCCTAGTTTCTCTTGAAGATCCACCATATCACTGTGAAGATGTGAAAGGAAGAGGAAACTTATCTTTATCGTCCTCATTAGCTTGTCCAACTTACGATCAATGGTGGCAAGAGATAACTTTGTCTTGGCTTTTGGTTGAGAAGGAGGGACTTATATCTTGCCTTCTTCAATTTGAAGCCTCTTTCTCTTGGAAGCTTGGTAGGTTTCCATCTTCTACGCTCCTATTACATCAAGGGTATAAATGTATGTTCCCAAATGTATTGCCTTGGCATTTATGAGATAGGTTAGGTCTAGGAAGTTTTGAGAGGGAAGAAGCTTCTTGGTGAGGAATTTCTTTTTCTCTTTATTAAGTGCTCCAACAAAATGGTAGATGGCTGTTATGTGGGAGGGCAAGAGAAATAGGCATTTGGATAGGTTGGTTTTTGACAAGGCAAAACAAGAATGTCAAGTCTTTGAGAAACCTTCTCGTTACCATCACCTCTTGCATTGACGGAGAAGGAGATGATGAAATGAAAGATCCACAGGGGTAGGACTTTGATGTATTTAGATAGAGAAAAGCGGGGGTCGTGTTTGGTTTCAATAGAAATCTCTGACCAAAATTTAGAGTAGATAACGTCAAGTGCGGAGATGATGAAGGGAATGTGTTCTCCGACTTGCAAGTTGAAAAGGGAAGACAGTTTGTCGAAGGTAATGAAAAAAGGGTCGCCAAAGGCCCGAAACACCAACCCGTATTGGCAGGCTCTCGAATCGAATTTTTGACTTAGTTGTACGGTGCACATAAACTCTCATACAACTTTTTTATATTCATTAAACTCCTTCCAGCCTAAATTGGAGAGAAAGGCTTGAATTTCAGCATTGATGCCCTATGCCTCCAGCATGATGTTGATGGAATCTTGTTTGGGAGAATCACTTTGGAGGAGTTCACCTTGAATCTTTCTTTTTCTTCCTTGGTGATTCCCTTCATAAGATGTAGGGCGGGAGGTGCAAAGGGTTGAGCCACAGCATTGCCCTTATCAGCCTTGGGGAATTTCTTAAGAGCCATAGCAAGAGAGGAAGAGGGCTTGAGAGATATTTAGAGAGAGAAAGAGTGTCTGGTAGTGAAGTGATGAAAACATAGTTGAAGGGGGTATATATAGGCTTGAAGGAGTGTGAAAACGGTCATAAATGGCTGGAAATGAATTAAATGAAGAGAGGAAACGGTTGGCAATCAAATCACTTAATTGCCTAAGCGGGTACTCTAATTCGCGTCTATGAATTCATGAGTCACGACTACAAAAATATGAGTAATGGATAAATTTTCCTCGGGAAAAGGCATGTCAACGGTCACTTTTTTGAAATACTGACCAAAATTCACGGTGGAGCAAAAATTTTGAGACCGTGAATTGACATTTGACAGCCAGATGAAATTGACTTGTAATTTGTGACCGCGAATTGTGAGTCAGCAAGGATGAGAATGAAAAATTTTGAAAACATGTGATCCACTAGAAATAAATAATAAAATTGTTCACACAATCATAACTCTTGCATAACACACATAACAATCAATCATGAGATCAAAATTTTCACTTTAGGGAGCTTCCATCAAGCATTCCCAATTCTTTCTTAATGAAGTTCATCCTTTCTTCATTTAGAGGTTTAGTGAAAATATCCGCAAGTTGATGATTTGTGTCAATAAATTCCAACACAACATCACCCT
>CATIWR010337799.1:0-11744 GCA_949677035.1 Omphalea diandra
TAATTTAATCAAATTTTGTTAATTAAAACAATAATCATATTTGACCTAATTAAATAAATTTGATTTTTAGTAACTACAATAGAATTTTGTTTATAGTTCAGTGATATTAAAATAAATTACTCCAAAAATAGAGAATAACTAGATTTTTTTAAACTATAATCTCTTGTTATAAATTTTCTCAGCTAAATGCTGGCTTCTTATTGGTGAAGAATTTTTTTCAATACATTGAAAATATTTTTGAACAAAATAAAAAATCAGGCTTTCAACTCTCACTTTTTACCCTACATGATAAAACACTTCTTTCAAAATTTTAGTCCAATGTTTTTTGCTTTTTTTTTTTTTTTTGGAGAATGATGTTAAAAATTACGATTGAAATTGAAAGGGCTATTTTTATTGAAATTTGATGTTGTTTCATTACAAACAATGATAAAAATAGAAATAAAAAGGCTGTTAGATAGTTACTTGATATATTGAAGAAAATCCTTACACAAAATTATTTTTTGAAACCAAGAAACAAATCTTTATCCAATATTAAAAAAAAAAAAAATTTCTCGCGTCTAAGGTATCATATCATATCATATCGCAGAGCAAATATATTGTATAAACAAAATTGTTAAAAGGTTATGGTACAATTGAAAATATTATATATAATAAAAACGAGGATCTTATATATATATATATATATATATAAGCTGTTAAAATCAATAATTTTCAAAGCGGAGAATTGTAAACGCGGCAATTGACAATTATGCATTTATATTGTAAATGAAAAAAATAATGGAGAAGAAAGTTCGCAGCTAAATTGTACGTCCCATCCAATATTCTTCATTTCAATCTTTGTCATCCACATTAGTTAATTCATTCTATTGCGTCTAGAATATGTCAGTGATACCATACTTGCTAATTAATCGAATGCAGCTGATACAAAATAATGTCTAGAAAGTATAAAAGTCTATAGAAAATAGTTAAAGAATTGAAGTTCAGAAAGAATTGGTCAAATAATCTCAGTTGGTGCAGTTTCTATTAGCCTCTTATAAAACGGTGCGATGATTATGTTTTCAACTGACAATAATTCAACCCCTCATTAAGTCCCCAAAGCCACAAAATATGACCAGAATTCTGATCATCAGTTTAGCCATTCTGGCCATATCACTTGCTTCTCCACTTCCCCACACCACTAAAGCAGAGACCCTTGTTGTCGGAAATCGCTTGGGATGGCTAGTTCCTCCAGGTGGCGACCTCGCTTATGCTACATGGGCTGCCATCAATACCTTCACTGTCGGTGATGTTCTCTGTATGTATTCCAAAGCTCTCTGTTGGTGCAAAATTGAAATTATTCAATTTTCGTCGCTAAGTTTTATGTTTGTAAAAGTTAAATTCACTAATACATAAAATTTTATAAAAAATAAAATAAAGAATATTATTTAAAGTCCTTGAACTCAAAATTATGCTCACCTCTTTCTAAAAATTGTATCGACAAGCCTGAATAATAATAATAGAACAAAACTACTTGCTGTGCCTAATGCTAGAAACAGCTGCACCAATAATTTTTCACTTCTAATATGAGTATTTATATGTTAATTTTTAAAAATAACCATGTTGGTATGTTTCGGTGGTATCAGTATGTTGCATAAATGTTACTTGCGACGTAGTATCTGATTTTATTTTCCTTTTTCAGTATTCAATTTCACAACTGGTCAGGACGATGTAGCAAGGGTCACAAGAGATGCATTTCTCACCTGCAATTCAACAAATCCCATCTCCCTTCAAACAACTGGTCCTGCAAATTTTACCCTAAACTCTACTGGTGAGTACTATTTTATCGGCACGATAAGTGGACACTGCCCATTAGGCCAAAGGCTAGCCATCTATGTAACCAGCCCTGGTTCACCCAATCCTGCTCCTCATCCTCCTTATCCATATTGGGCCCCCGCACCAGTCTCGCCTCGAGCCCCAAGGGACTACACAGTTGGTGAAGGCTTGGGTTGGCGTGTTCTTCGTGGTGGTCCACTTTTCTACGTGGCTTGGGCCCATACCAAGACTTTCATGGTTGAAGACACTTTAGGTGAGTGCTAATTAAATAATTTCAGTGGAAAATAATCTATTATTGGCACATTTGACTTGAAAGGATATAAGAGACAGAAATTGGATCGAGGTTAAATCCGAAAATGATTAAATTAAAATGAATTTGAGTTAATCATTGTTAAAAATTAGAATTAATTCCTTTTATTTATATTTTATGTGTTTTTTCAATATGGGATTTTTAATCTTTAACACATTTTGGTTCTTCAAATTTATTAGTAATTTTTAAATTTAGTTTCAATTGGAATTCAAACTTGTAATAATCAAAAGTGGATCAGTGGTTCTCCATTTAATAATATATAGTTCAAAATATTTTGCAGTTTTTAATTTCACCAATGGACAAGAAGATGTTGCCTTAGTGACCGAGAATGCCTTTAAGACGTGCAACATCAGTAGCACCATCCAAGTTTGGTCTACCAGTCCTGCGAGGATCTTACTCAATGCAAGTGGTGATTATTACTTCACCTCCACCTATCCAAACCATTGCATCCTGGGTCAACAGCTAGCCATTAGGGTGGTTGGTAGCAATGCCGGTCCCGCGCAGCAGCCGTCAAGTAGCACCACCAGTACCAGTGTTATTCTCCCAGAAGGCTCTACCGCTAGTATACCGTTGTCTCCTCCCCCAGTTATTGCCGGATTATTCTTCGCTGCCCTTTTGTCCATTGCCATTGCTTTTTCTTAGAAGACTCAGTTTATTAATTCGTTCTCCATGCGCTTGATATACACTTTTGGTCTGTGATTATTATGTCTATCCCATTGTATGTGATGTTTTGATGGGTTTTTTTCTTTCTTGTAAAATAATGAGTTATATATGTATGCCATCATCATGTTCTTATTTTTCTTTCATAGCCATAATAAACGAATGCTTTAACAAGCTAATGCCTTTATCACAGCCTTTATCACAGCCTTTAACTGCAAAGACGACCAATTAAAAAGCTACAGTGCGATTGTAATACCTGATTCGCACATCAATCAATTAATTAATATATAATTAATTCTAGTTTAGAGTTTGCATAAAAAGACAGTTTACCATGTATTAAATTTGAAGTATGTTTGAAACAACAATTTGCCACTTATTAATGAATTATTTAATAAATAAGTGATTAAAAGTA
Source organism: Omphalea diandra (assembly GCA_949677035.1). Classification (NCBI taxonomy): domain Eukaryota; kingdom Viridiplantae; phylum Streptophyta; class Magnoliopsida; order Malpighiales; family Euphorbiaceae; genus Omphalea; species Omphalea diandra. The sequence continues at coordinate 3,195 of CATIWR010337799.1, forward strand.
TTAATTTAATATATAAATTTATTTAATTAAAAAGACCTATTAGTCAAAAAAAATCTAAAATTTTGCATGTTTTAACGATTATATCTAATTTTTTTAATTTTAACAAATTTAACTAATTTTGTAAAATTTTTGACAATTATGATCAATTTTTTATTTTGATCAAAATTAGTGACATGACTTATAACGTGTTGTCCATGTAAAATTCAATATCACATGGACAACATGTCATAAACTATGTTATCTAATTTTAATCAAAATCCTAAATTAGTCATAATTATCAAAAATTTTATAAAATTGGCTAAATTTGTCAAAATTAAAAAAATTTGATATAATCGTCAAAATATGCAAAAATTTAAATTTTTTTTACCAATAAATCATTAAAAATTTATAAATAAAAATATGTTAAAAAATTATAAATAGCCAATTATATATATAATACTAAAAACATATTATTTATTTATATAATAAATATTATATTATTTATTTATAATAAATATTTAATTTATTAATATTTATAAATATATTTTAAATAATATATTAAATTATAGATCACATAATTGTAGATTATCAACTAATTTTCTTTTTAGATTTTGTGTTTGAGGAATTGGTGGATGATTTACCACATAAATCAAATTAATTTATATAGAGGACCAAAGTGAAGTCTAGCATGACTAGTTTCTCAGAATTTTCTTGTTTTTTTTAAAGGCAGAATTTTCTTGTTACAAAGCGCAAAAATGGTCATGAGCTACTTTTAACAAATAGGATTATAGAACGTTCGATGAAAAAAATATTTCTCATATGACTCGTGATTGTGGAATGGACATTGTGAAGATATCTATATTTAGTATAATGTAATTTTATGTAACATAATATAATATGGTCAAATTAATTTTATAGTTTAATAATTCCACGACTTTTGTTAGTTATTTTAAATGTATTTATTTCATCTTACCAAACATATAGTAATAGTTATATTAGGATAGTCTCAGAAATACTATATGCCAAACTTAATTATCATAACACAGAATAAGTAAATATAGAAAAATAAAAAAAATAGTATGACCATTTTATATTTATAAAATTGTAATTTTTTTTTATGATAGAAGAATATCGAATAATTGTTTTCATTAGTAAAAATGGGCCAAATTACATATTTCACTCGTTGTGAATGATTTAGATTTCTTTTTTCCCAATTTGCTAAGAATCTTTATTAACATTTTTCATTTTTTCTTCCAATCATTCAAATTAATGAATGATTTATTTTAAGAATTTTTTTTCTCAATTTTATTTTCATGAATCCTTGTTACAAAACAAAAGTTTTTGAATGAGAAACAGATCAAATTCAAATATTGAAGCTTTGACAAGCTAAATTTAGAATCAAAATCTTTAGCCCGTTACATGATAAAACTCAAGAAAATAAGATTTAGATAGGGAATATCGAATATGAAAATGGACGAATGAATTTTGGGCTTCATTGTGGCCCAAACCAAGATAAATCCAATTATCAAACCAACCCAACAAACCTATATAGCCGTTAGAAAATGGCTTGCATCCTTTCTGTTCCTCTTTCTGCAATTGATACACTCTTCCTCTGCTTTTTCCAAATTCTTGATTTATTGGTCGCAAATTTGACAATTTCCCACAGATAGATAGAGCGGTTGACAGATACCAAGAGAAAGCTTTATCCATAATATTTTACAGGCTTTGTAGGACATTTTTTCTTTTTTCCGTCTTTCTTTCAAATTTCAATAGAAATGCTTAATTTCTCTGGCGTCTTATCTGCTTTTAATTTTTTTTTTTGTTTAATCCAATTTATGTTTGAAATTTGCATGAAAACATATTTTTTATAATGGCCGAGAAGGTATTTGATTTTGTGATTGTGTTTCTTTTAATTTTCAATTTTAAAAAATGTGTTAAAATTGTAAGGTTTTTTTTTTAATTGTTTTGGTTCAAAGTTCAAACCCTAGAATTTAGTAAAGATTAACGCTTGCTTTCCTTTGCTTTTTTTTTTTTTCAATTACGAATGCCAATCCAAATCTTTTATATTCTAGTGTTGATTCTATGTTTTTGGTTTATTTTTAAGTTATCGTTTCGCTGAGTCAAGCTTCTGGTTGTTTGACGCGATTTATATCATCTTTGAGTTTGAAGAGTTAGAGATATGATAATCTTAGTTATTATTTTCTTTTAGCGATCCTTCCTTTATGCTACTTGACACACTTTTATGCTATCTTTATTTATATCTGTAACTCGGTTTTTTTTGGGCTATTGATTTAGTGCATTGTTGAGAATATTGCAGAAAATTAATGATTTGTGCCATGAGATGTAGGTTAGGTAGGTGGAGAAGTAGTGATACAAAAATAAATAAATCAATTATATATATAGTGAGGACCCAATATGTGATGATTGATTTTGTTTTTTCCATCTGTCAATTCTTCATTGACATTAGAAGATTAGCATCAAGTAATCAACGTCGATGAGTCATTGAGCTTAAAGGCAATATTAGCATCTTTTGGAGATGTAGATCATCAACTAATAAGTTGAAATTGACAATGATTGCAGGGATAAAACTCACATAATTAAACTAAAAAAGTAGAGGCAGTAATATGATCAATTTTGTATTCATATGATTATAGAAATCAAACTGAAGTTGAATGGACAGTTAACTTTTTGTTATACACTTGAAGGTCGGAGAAAAGCAAGCAGCAGATGGACACAAAATTTTCAAAGTTGTTGGAGCTCGTGCCTATGGCACAAAGGAAGTATGGGAGCTAGTAGGGCCTGGAAGTCAAGCCAAATCAGTTGAATCAGCTAGTGAGCTCAGCAGCTATTCTCATTGGTATGACTGCATCTTCTTCCATTTCCTATTTCTAGTTTGTTACTTATTCTGGATAGAATTTATGGAAATGAAAACAATTTTTTTTTTTTTTTTGGGTGAAGATCGGTTTAGAAAAGTAACACAATTCTTTGAATTTGGGAATTAAAGAGTGGCCTAAAGAATTATATCGATCAATTAAAGAGTAATGCATGTCACCATGAGCATTATATCGATCAATTAAAAAGTGGCCTAAATACCTTTGTCGAGGACTGGATGTTCCTTTGCGTAGCTTGTATTTCAGAAGACGCTTTTCTATTTCTTGAAAATTTTTCTGAATTCCCTCTTCCTCCATTTCTTGCATTCAGAGTAATTGTAAACAAGCAAAAAGTCTCTGGTTCACCAATAACTTTAAAGAGTGAAAGAAATCAACTAATGTTTTTTCACCGCGAGTTTTTATTTTGCTTTGAATCAACCATCATATAATATTTAATTTCTATATTTCTATACACGTATTAAAATTAACTTAGAATCATATATATATATATATATATATTAAAGGTTATTTTAGTCTAATTACAATATAAATTTAACTATAAGAATAATTTCACTTGCTTGCAGTGTGTATTATTTATATATATAATTTTTAAAAAAATTTGCATACACAATTTAATAGGTTGTATTTAATTAATTATAAATAAAATTATAGTAGTTTAATAAACTAAAAATTAAAATATTAAATTAATTAAAACCAAAGATGATGTATTAAAATATCATAAATAACTTAAGAGATAAATTATGCACTTCGCCGTCATTTATGATATATAGCATAGAAGGTATCAGAGGTCATATATTGTCCACGATTTTGATGATCCTATTATGTAATTCATTATAAAAGGTTCAAATGTTAATGATAAAAATGAATGTGATGGACTCGATGCAAATAGACGTGAAATTGATGATCTAAAGATATTAAAAAGCTCACCCCCAATATAATAATAGTGAAATGACAAAGATTTACTACATATTTTCATACTTGCTAGAGAGGAATAAAAACGTTTTTTCTGCATTTATATAACTGTAATAAGGACTTGCGTACAATAGTGCAAGGTTGTAATAAAAGACTTGCCTATAATAGTGCTAGGTTATCAATAGAATATAGAAAATCAAAATTCATAATAAATCACATTAATATGAAATATATTACATCAAAGTCAAAAAAATGATAAGAACAAATTTTATAAATAAATGAATATGGAGGATAAATTTTTAAATTGACATAAAAACATGATTAAATAGATATTTACAGAAAACGGAAATAAACTGCAAATTATTATTGTATGATACCACTTTGCAAATTATTCTTGACAAGGAATTTAATCCAACTCATGTATAGATTCTAAATGGAAATAACTAAACAAATAATTTTGTTATTTAATTTCTCTTATTCTTTAAATCAGTTTATTGAGTAAGAAAAAATATCTATTTAATATTATAAAATATTAATATATATAATAAATTTTAATATTATATTAAGTTTTAAATGAGTGTTTGTTATTTGTCAAATAATTAAATTAATATATATATATATATATATATATATATTTGATAAATAATAATATACTATATTTTATTTTATTAGATGAAATATAAATTAATAATTAAATATTTTTAGTTTACTCAATTAATCAAACAAATAGAAAATTTTTTATATAAAAATTATTTAAAAAATTTTCCATATAAAATTAATCTAGAGAAAGTTTTTTCGTGCTATTTTTTTATTAGCTATTTTTTTTCTTTACTAAATAAAAATTAAATGTGCATATAATTATATTGTTATTGTTAAAATTTACCATACTAATTTAGTCATAATTTTTTATTTTATTTATTTGAGAATATATAATTAAATAATACTTTTTTATAAAATAATAAGATATTATAAATAGAAATAATTTAATTATTATTAATATATTAATTTTAATTAATTAATTAATTTTTATTATTATAGTTATATTTCTTCACACATGGATTGATAATTAGTGATATTTTATAAATAATAATAGTAAATTCACAAGTCAAAAAAAAAAAAAAAAAGAAAGAAAACTAATAATCACATACGTCCCACGCGGATTACCCAAAAAAGTGGAATGCAGACTGATTCGTACATTTTTGACGTGCAAGTTTGTGAGAGACTTTTCATTTTGTGATTGATTCTTCTAGAATTTGTATGAAAGCTTCGCGCCTCCACCATTATTTCGTCAAATTAAACAATTATTATCTATATCTTTATTTAATCAATGTACAGTAGAAGTAGAGTTCAGAAGGTGCTTTCTAACAAAAAAAAGCAATTCTTAAGAAAAATACTATCAACTTTCATATATAAATTTAATATATAGTATATAATATATAAAAAATGCAAAAATATTAAATGAATAAAATTCGTCCTTGATATATGAATGAGAAAGTATTTGATATTGAATTTCTTCAGTAATAAAATATTTCATTAATGTTAAATTTTTTTTTTTAAACAAAAGAAAAGGCGTGTGTTGGGAAAAAGGTCAAAGTCAAAACATCAAAGACTTGCAAAACTAAAACAAGTACATGCGTTGGCGGTGCCATATGGCTAACAACGCACCTATGTGGTTAGCTGCTCAAAATTGACGATGCACATTTTTTAAAAAAAAATATTTAGAAGAAAAGAAACCTTTTAAATGAAATTTTTTGTATGTCCTAATAAAATTGATCCAATTCATATTACTCTATCTCACATTAACAAACAAAAATTATTGACTAGTAAACGCTCCCCAAAGTCATTAGGTTTGGTGAGTTCTCACGCGGCAAATTCACAAGTCCCCATTTCACTCCCGCCCTCAAAGCTTCATCATTCCGCTGATAATCATACACGTGTCCACTATCCAACGGTCCAGACTTGTTCATTGTTAAATCTATTGTCCTTTAGGCCTCAACAGCACCCCTTTTTTCTATAAATTGGGAAGAACAGCACCAGCATTTGCTCACACTCGTCTGTATTACAATCGAAATAACAGGGTCACAGCTAAACAGAACAGAAACAGGGTAAGCAAAAAAATTAGGGGCGACCTGACCATTAGGAACACCTTCCCAAAAATGGCAAGAAGATTAAGCATGGCCTTTCTTGCAGCAATTTTTATAGCTGCTTTGATTCAGAGCTCGACCGCACAGACAAACCATGTGGTGGGTGATGCCACGGGCTGGGCCATTCCTAGCAACACCGCATTCTACTCAAACTGGGCTGCAAACCAGACCTTCACCGTTGGTGATACTCTTGGTAAGAATGCAAATGCATAAATATTCCTTTAAATTTTGTGCTTTTATCACAATTTAGAGCCACAGCAGACTGAATTTTGTTGTTTAATGACTTGCAGTGTTTAATTTTTTGAACAACCAACACAATGTGGCAAAAGTCTCAAGGGCGGATTACGATGCTTGCACCACAACCAACCCTATTTCATTAGCCACCACCAGTCCGGCAAGAATCAACATTGCTGCTGCTGGAGCACACTACTTCATTTGCAACGTTACTGGCCACTGCGCTATTGGTCAAAAGTTGTTGATCAATGTTAGTGCTGCAACTTCTGCTCCAGCACCTCAACCTTCTTCTTCTTCTATTCCTGCTCCTCAACCTGCCACTACTCCTACCCCGGTTTCTGCCCCACCACCCCCTCCAGTTTCTACTCCAACACCTTCATCCGGCACAGCCCCAACACCAGGCTCCTCCGCCACTCCCTCACCTCCAGCCACCCCTTCTTCCCCATCTCCAAGCGGTGATAATACTCCTCCTTCACCAGACAGCTCTGCTAGATCCCTTGGTGTCGCTGGCCTGTCTGCGACCTTCTTGTCCATTGTTGTAGCTTTCTTGTATTAGAGATGTGATAAGGGAATGAGTAATTAGTTAGTGTGAGCAGGTGTGATTCATTTTTCTGTAATATTATTATACAGATTGAGTTTTTGACATTCAATAAAGCTGTTTTACACATTTCATCTTAATTAATTTGGCTTCCATCAAAGTTTCAATTGACACTAGCTAATTATGAGGCAACTTAATTAAATTATTAGATTTATATGCTTTTTTTTTTTTTTTTTCTCTTTTGGTTTGACATAGTAAATTGTTGTATTATGAGAATTTTTTTTTGATATTTAAGACAATAATAGTCTTATTCATGTGATACTTTAATTTTTATTGCATCATTGAAGATGAAAGATTGTCAAACCCCATTTCACTCTCAGTTATTTGTCTGACATTAGAAGGCTGGATTACAAATTCAATAATTTAGATAGAAGAAAATCAGATTGGAAAAAGGACAGGTCTGAAATTATGTGGGTATTTACATTTATTTTCCCTCTTTATTTTCCTTCTTCATATTTGGATAAAAAAGAGAGCAAAGAAAATAAATTTATTTTTCCTTGTTTGGATAAATATGGAAAAAAAGGAAAATAATATTTCATACATTTTCAATTTTACCCTTTATTAAAAAAAATATTTGGATATATAATTGTATTGTATAATGGTAAAAAATAATTATTTTATAAATTAATTGATTTTATATGAAATTAAAATTTATATAATGATAAATATAATGTTAATACGAAAAAAATTCTAAAATTATTTTTTATATTTGAAATGTTAAAAAAATATATTTATAGATAGAGTTATATTTTTAAAATATTGAACATTAGTTTTTAAATGAAACGTCAAAAGCTAATATTAGTCAAATATCATATTTCAATATTTTAATATTCAATCACTTAACATCAATTGAAAAATACGAAACTAAAAAGAAAATAATTAAAAATGTCATAAGATTTTGAGAGAATTAATTTCAAGTAAAAATATATTTCCCCTCATCATATTTGGATAAAAATGAGAGAAAATAAAATTTTTATTGTCCCTTATTTGCAACGCAATATATAAAAGGAAAAAAATTTGTTATTTTTTGTATTTCATATTATACACATTATTTAACAAAACAAATAATATCCATTTAGTAAAATAAAGTAGAGATAACAAAAAAATCAAATAAGAAAAATAAATTATATAAATATTAAATCCATTGGTCCCGAGTAATAGGCTATCATATTAATATTTTCCCTCATTCTTCCATTGGTTTCGAGTAATAGGCTATCAGATTAATATTGGTCTAGAGGCAGGATGGTCATTTCAATAAAATCCCCTCATTCTTCCATTTTTTTTCTCTCCATTTTGGAGAGAAAATGATAGAGGGGAAATTTTCAAATATTTTCCTTCCCCTCTCATTTTCCCCCCTTCACAAACAATGGATTTTGTTTTTCCTCTTTTATTTTACCTCTTTATTTTCCTTTCTCTCTTATTTTTCTCCCTATCAAACACCCTATAAAGGTTCAGTTTCTACATAATTGGGTGAAGAAAAAGAGAGAAAGGCATTGCGATGTTGCACAGTTAGAGGTTGTAAGTGCATAGGATGAGTATGATGGGTACGATTAGGTTTGGGAGGTACAGAAAGCGTAAGGCAATGAGAATGAATTGAAGTGGTATTTTGGGTATCTGATGGGCGAGGTTGTTTGGTGTCGAAAGAAACTGGAGATGATAGGATATCATTTAAAGATTTAAATTTGATTGGTGGACTAGATATGGTAAAAGATACCAATGGAAAGGGTGAGCCGGTAGAAGGAACTGGTGATAGGGATGCAGTGTTTGAATTAGAGGATAAATGTGGAGAAGA
>CATIWR010337823.1:0-14760 GCA_949677035.1 Omphalea diandra
TCAAATTCTTTCTTGGTCTATAAATCAAACAACTCAAAGAAGGGATCTTCATCAACCAAGCCAAATACACAAAGGAAATACTAAAGAAATTTGGCATGGAAGGATGCAAATTAGCAAAAACTCCAATGAGTAGTACCATCAAGCTAGATAAGGATGAATTGAGTACGGTGATAGATGAAAAGAGATATCGAGGTATGATCAGATCTTTACTCTATCTTACTACTTCTAGCCCAGATATAATGTTTAGTGTTTGCATGTGTGCTAGGTTTCAATCCTCTCCTAGAGAGTTTCATTTGAATGCTGTGAAGAGAATTTTCAAATATTTGCATAACACTATTCATTTAGGACTATGGTATCCTAAGAACACATCTTTTAGCCTAGTAGGGTATTTGGATGCGGATTACATAGGAAGTCTCTTAGATAGAAAAAGCACTTATGGGACTTGCCAATTTATAAAAGAATGTTTAGTCTCTTGGTTTAGTAAGAAGCAAGTATTGGTTGCCTTGTCTACCGCAGAAGCCGAGTATGTGGCTACAGGTTATTGTTGCATCCAAGTTCTTTGGATGAAACAATAATTGAAGGACTTTGGCAAAGTAATTGATCACATTCCTATCAAATGTGACAATACCAGTGCCATTAATCTTTTAAAGAATCTCATCCAACACTCTAGAAGTAAACACATATATATTAGGCATCACTTTCTTAAAGATCATGTGCAAAGAGGTGATGTTGTGTTAGAATTCATTGACACTAATCATCAACTTACAAATATTTTCACTAAACCTCTAAATGAAGAAAGGATGAACTTCATTAAGAGTAAATTGGGAATGCTTGATGGAAGCTCCCTCGAGTGAAAATTTTTGTTTGATCTTATGTTTAATTGTGATGTGTGTGTGATATGCTTGATTGATGATTGTTATGGATGGTTTTATTATTTATTTCTAGTGGATCACAAATTTTTTCAAAATCTTTCATTCTTATCCTTGCTGACTCATAATTCGTGGTTGCTATTTTTTCTTTACGGTCGTGAATTATAAGTCAATTTCACTCGGCTGTCAAATGTCAATTTGTGATCGCGAAATCCCTTTTCACTGTAAATTTCAGTCATTAATTTCAAAATTCTGACTGTTACAATGCGTATCCCCGAGAAAATTTTGTCCGTTACTCACATTTTTTGAAATTCGCGGTCGCGACTAGAAAATTTGTGGATGCGAATTTAAGTAACCGCCTCACATTTATTTGATTTGATAGCTAACCATTTCCAACCCTTTATAATTCTTTTTCTAGCCATTTTTAGTCGTTGATATACCTCTTCAAGGGCTATATATACCCCCTTCAACAATGTTTTTCTCACAAAACTCAAACATTCTCACTCTCCCTCAAAATTCTCTCAATTCCTCCCAAGAAATCTTCATCTTCTGCTATGGCCCCTAAAAGAATCTCTAGAGCTGACAAGGGCAAGACAGTGACTCAACCATTTGCCCCCCTGCCCTTTATCTCATGAAGGGAATCATCAAAGAAGAAAAGGAGAGATACAAGGCAAACACTTCCAAGATGATTCTCCCTAACAAAATTCCTTCAACCTTCATGCTCGAAACCTTGGGGATCAATGACGAGATTCGTGCATGCCTCTCCAATCTAGGGTGGAATGAGTTCATATTTCATGATGAACCCGACTATGAGGAGATTGTGCAAGAGTTCATGTGCACCGTGCAATTAAGCCGCAAAGCCGAATCAAGGGCGGGACAATACAAGTTAGTGTTTTGAGCCTTTGGCGACCCTTATTTTATTACCTTCGACCAACTTTCTTCTCTTTTCAATTTACAAGTCGGAGAACACATACCCTTCCTCATCTCCACACTTGACATAATCTACTCCGAATTTTGGTATAAGATTTCTATTGAAACTAGACATGAACCCCGTTCTTCTCTCTTCAAACACATCAAATCTTTGCCCTAGCTGTTGATATACCTCTTCAAGGGCTATATATACCCCCTTTAACAGTGTTTTTCTCACAAAACTCAAACATTCTCACTCTCCCTCAAAATTCTCTCAATTCCTCCCAAGCAATCTTCATCTTTTGCTATGGCCCCTAAAAGAATCTCTAGAGCTGACAAGGGCAAGACAGTGACTCAACCATTTGCCTCCCCTGCCCTTTATCTCATGAAGGGAATCATCAAAGAATAAAAGGAGAGATACAAGGCAAACGCTTTCAAGATGATTCTCCCTAACAAAATTCCTTCAACCTTCATGCTCAAAACCTTGGGGATCAATGACGAGATTCGTGCATGCCTCTCCAATCTAGGGTGGAATGAGTTCATATTTCATGATGAACCCGACTCTGAGGAGATTGAGCAAGAGTTCATGTGTACCGTGCAATTAAGCTGCAAAGCCGAATCAAGGGCAGGAATCACTTTTTCAGTTAATGCAATGGGTGATGGTAATGAAAAGGTCTCATAAAAGGACTTGGTATTTTTGTTCTGCCTCATCAAGAATAAGCCAATTCAAACTGGTAGATACGTTGTGGATCAATTGATTCACATGAGTACAAAATCGAAAAGCTAGTTTTTACTCCCTTCTTATGTCAGAACTATCTACCGTTTTGTTGGAGCACTTAATGAGGAAAATGAGCAATTCCTTACGAAGAAACTTTTACCCTTCCAAAACTTCCTTGATCTCACATATTTGATCAATGACAAGGTCATTCATCCGGACACCTATGTGTACACCTTAGGTGCGAAAGGAGCGAAGAAAAATGAATCTTCTCACACATCGAAAAGGAAGAGATTGGTAATTGACGAAGCTACTCCATCCATCCCTCCTAAGCCAAAATCTAACGGTAAACTCTCTCTCTCCACAATCAATAACAAGTTAGATAAACTCATGAGGATGATGAAGAGAAGGTTCCTCTTTCTTTCACATCTTCATAGTGACATGGTGGACCTTTAAGAGAAATTGGGAGCCCCTATGCCATCTTCCGGACTTCACTAAATTCGAGGACATTCATGAGGAAGAAGGCAATGATGAAGTCGAGGATAGAGATGAGGCTCAAGGTGAAGATCAAGGTGAAGGTGAAGATGAAGATCTTTTTGAAGATGATTCTCCAACTTTCTAAATTAGGGATACTTTGTACTTTTCTATTTTATGTTTATGTTTAAAAAGTTTGTGATCCGTATTTATGAATAAATAAAATTTGTCTCTTTAATATATTATCATCTTATGTGATTGCTCTTTTCTATTATTTTTTTTCCTTTTAAATACTTATGCATGATTTCTTGTTCTTTTTTCCTTATGCACCCTCTTTTTGATCTTGCCAAAGGGAGAGAGATGGTATAATCTAAGTTTAAGGAAGAGGAAATTATAAAGAAATTACAATTTGCACAATTATAGCATAAGTTGAGGGGGAGCATCAATGAGCAATATACTTATTTTTTTTATCACCTTTGATTGAATGAATGACATACTTACCAAATTTTTTCTTAAGTATTCATTGAATCATATTACAATCCAATTTCACTTTTCTGCATCGTTTTCACTTTGGATCAATCTAATTTGTCAAAATAAAAAAAGAGAGAGATTGTTGGACTAGGGTGGTTAACCCTAAGTCTTGGACCTCTTTGGATATTGACAAAGGAGATTGATCATGTCTAATATTTCAAATTAGTATTGTTTTGCAGCCTTTAGTTTTTATCTAAGTTGGAAGTTGGATGTAGCTTAAAATCTTCAAAGTATGTAAAGTGTCTTCTAAATCACGACCACTACCTTAGATTCGAGATCGCGATCCATTAAAAGACTTGAAAGAAGTCAAGCAAGTGAAATCACGGAGCCATTCTCGGCCGCGATTCATCCAAATGATGGAGTCCAAAACTGGCAGACGAATTCGTGGTGTGTGTCACTCCCTAGTCAAGACCGCGAATTTTGAAGTAACTCAAGAGGGAAGCAAGTCCACAATCACAACATGACAAGTGTCCTAGTAGACCGTTGGAAGTCAAATTTTATGGAGGCATCTTATTGATAGCGACCGCGAATCATGAGGAAGAAGATGACCATCTATGGCAGACGAATTCGCGTCCTTCTATCTCGGCCTGAACAAGAAAGCTCGCGACCTCAACTTTTGAAAGCAGGTGAAAGGCAACAACTACATTTTCCTGGTAAACCAATCAGAAGTTGCCATGTGGACTAGCTGTTAGACACAAATGGAGTTTTCCTCAAAGAATTTGGATTTCGCGGCCTCGAATGAGTAGTAGCGACCGCGAATTGAGACTATTAAGCATTTAATGCAAAAATCTGTCTAACACACTTTGAAGATCTTGTATCAGTTTTATTGCAACGTCTCTTTGGTGGGTATAGACTATAAATACCTCACCAAACAAATGTAAATAGAAGAGAATTAATAACTTTATAACCAAACTCTTGCAATTTTGCTACTCAATCTTTTCTCTTCTTTAATTGATTGTTTGGTGTGAGCATAAATACCATTTGTAAAGATTGTAGTGTTGGCCTGTTAAAACACTCTAGAGAGGTTGTTGTGTGAGCCTGAAAAACACAAGTGTAAAGGTTGTTGTGTGATCCTCTAAAACACAAGTGTAAAGGTTATTGTGTGAGCCTTAGAAAACACAAGTGTAAAAGTTTGGTGTGAGCTTGAAAACATCATTGATAGTTAGTGGAATACCCAATTGCTGAGAATTGGGGAGTGAACGTAAGGTCGATTATACTTGAACCACTATAAATCGTGTGTTTTCATTTCTCTTCTACTCTTCTATTTTAATTTTTACACACCAATTCAACCCCCTCCTTGGTGCTAAGGGCCAACAACAGTCTCGAAAGATATTTCACTCTTGTGAATTTTGATATGTCAACGGTTAACTTGGACACTTGGCAAACTCTGGTGGTGGACTTAGTTCCCTCTAATCAACTACAAAAGTCATGGTCGAGACTAGCAACGCTATTGTGACCGCAAATCAGACTATATGAATATCATGTCTTTCTTGGCATGGTTGTGGCTAAGAGTTGCTCCACGAATCTGTCTGGCTCGAGTTCATCTATTCTTGTTGTAAGGTTGCGGTCACGATTTATAGGTTTTTGATCACAAATTGGTATACCTTTCACAATATTTGAGATTTAGACTCTCATCCAATTTTCAATGCAAACCTATCTTAATACTGCAAAATCAAAACTTAAAAAAGATGTTATAACTTATCAATTTTACACTGTCAAAATCAAAAAAAACCTTTGATCTAGGTTTGACCAACCTAGTTGAAGAGTTAAATTTTTTAAAAATAAATTATAACAATTTTATATTAAATTAATTTAAATTTTATATATTATAATTAACTCAAATCAAATAAAAATTATAAATTCTATTTGATTCAATTATAAATATATTACTTTAATTACTTCAATGAATTAAATATGATCAATATAAATATTACAATTGATGAACATTTATGTAATAATTAATGAACATGAAATTATAGAAGATGAATATTAGGCAAACAAATAATGAATATTCAAATACTCATCAATAAACAAAGAACTTAATAAAATAATATTATATGTTTTTAATAAGCAAATTAATGCCTATAGAATATTATATAAAAAACAACGAACATAAAAATTAAAGATGACAAATAATATACTTATAGATAATAAACATCCAAATTCTAAGTAATAAACATCAAATTTTATAAAAGAATGTTATATATTTTTATTGAACAAATTAACTCATTTACAATATTATATAAAAAAATAATGAACATAAAAATTATAAATAATCAAAATTGTTTGACAAACACTAATAAAATCATTTAAACAGTATATTTATATGCCATTGACTAAAACTCTAATAAAGAAGTGAGAAATCAAAGATAGATATCAAACCCTTATATTTGAAATCTATTCTATTAGACATTTTTTATTCTTCCTCAATCCCACTTTAACCTGCCTTTTAGGCTTGAGAAAGACAATCAATTATAATATATAATACAATTCAGGGGGAAAAAAAAGACAGATTACTTGAATTAGGTATATATATACATCCACAAAGTAAAATATATTATAGTCCATATATTTGAAAAGGCCAATCAAACCAGATAGGTTGGTTCTTGCAATTTTTACAACCATTTATATTGTAAATCAAGTTTTATATGTTATTATTAAATTCATTTATTTAACAAACGTGGTAAATTGATCGGGTTGGATCAATTTTAGATTAGATCATTTTGGAATTGAGTTAACTTGAAACATATTTTTTTCAGATAAGTTCTTATCGATCATTGGACTAAGGCACATAAAACATTTAAATCATATTCAGATTCTGGGTTGAGTCAGATCACTCACAATTTTAATTTGTCTAAATAAAGAAAATATTTTTAATTTTTAAATAAAATTGAATATTTTTAACCAATTCAAATAAGTTGTTTGGATTAATCTATGTCGAGTTAAGATTGGTCAATTCAAATTGATCCACATATCAAATTAGGATCAAATTAAATTGAACAAAAAATATTGAATTATTTTAAAATTTCTTTCAAATTAAATTGAATTCAGATCAATTTTTCATATGAAATTTGAAATTGTCACTCTATATTTAGCTGATCAAATATTTAAATATTAAACAACTTAAATTATTTAATGTTTATATCTATAAATTTTAAAAATAATATTATATAAATTTAAGCTTTTAACTTTTTCCACCATAGGGTAAAATATATCAATTTTCTATGGACATTTCTAATATGAAAATGACAATGCATCATAATGGAAACCCTAAATTTCAGTTTGGAAAAGGAAAAACACAAAAAACAAAAAACCCGTGATATACTTTATATGCATCGAACTTGAAATTTGTGCACCAAAACATGAAACATTTTTTTCCTCAACGACACGCGCATCATTACTCCCAATTTCTTTTTCAATATGATTCTTGTACACGTTTCTTTTTTTTATTATTTTTTTTAGGGGATATGGTTGTTAGAAACCTCCCAGTAAGACTATAATATCATATTAATTTCCGTGGCGGGAGACCTGCTTTCATATTGGTTATCAATTAAAATAATGATATACGTTTTTTCTGACATGTAGGATAATAATAGTAGAATAACATATAAACCTTATAACCTAAAAAGTTAGCCCAAATTACATGCTTCAATTGAAAGCTTAAGATAAAAAATTACATAATACAACAATAAAGTTTAAATTACAAAGCCTCCCTGCCCATTCTTCCAATCAAATGTCTATTAAGTGGGTTCTCTCTGTGTGAAAGTCTACGATTTTTTCTTATGACAATCTAAGGTTTCTTTCACTGCGAGTTTTAGGATTTTTTTCTAATTGAGATTTGCATCCTCTTTTTAGATTTTCTAGGGATATCCTACCCACCAAGGTTTTTTTTTTTTCTTTTTTCCCCTCTTTCTCTTCTCATCTCTTCTCTTAATCTCTTTTAATCTTTTTTTTCCTCCTGTTTTTATGCATTGCTGTCGTTTTTGTTCTTCTTATGTTTTTTTTTTTTTTGTGTTTTTCTCTAGGTTTCTTGTTTTTATCAACCAAAGCATCTATTTGCTTTTTCTGATATCATTAATCTTCTTTTAAGTTTATTTTTTATTTTTCTCAGTTATGGCAGCCAAAGTTACAGTTGGGATAATAGATTGGTGACTATTGAGGAGAAGAAAATGGTTAAAGAGCCAAATAAATCTCTCAACTTGTAACAGAGTGATAAATAATAATAAAATGAACTTTTTTCATCAAATATACCCCGATTTTATATAATTTGTCATAAAGTCTATAATATTAGTTGAGGAGAGCGCGTGTATTATAAATATAATTTAATAATTATAAAATCAATTTTTTAGAGAGAAAATGACAAATTAAAAAAATACATAATGGTTAGGAAACACATTTAAGAAAATTAGACTCAGCTGTACTTCGACAAAAATATATCTTCCTCCAAATCCCTAAATTCTTAAATCACCATAAAAAATCCTAAATCCCTAAATTTCCAAAACATAGCTTCACCTTGATAATAAAATTTTCCCTAAATCAAAGTCGATTGATTGAAGAACATAAAAGAGTGATGTTTTTGTAGAGTAATAATTTTGCTCGTTCATTCTAATATAGAGAGAAATCGGTTGAATAGGAGTATAATGGTGTGTAAAAGAACTGCTACTGTGGGGAAAGAGCACCACTAGCAATGACTTAGAATGAGGTGAATTCAGGTAAAAGATTTTACTCTTGCCTTAATTATAAGGTAAAAATGGAAAAAAATAGAAATGATTTTATCAATTCTTCTTGATTAATGTTGTTGGAGTTATTTGTGATAACTTGTTTTTGAAATTACATGATTTATGATGGCAGAAAGGAAAATATAGGTATTTTGAATGACACGATGGTCTTTTCCAAAAAAGCTACTGTTTTCTTAATTTATTTCTCAATGATCTAATCACTTCTAAATCTTTTTCTAAGATAGAGTGAGGAATTTTTGCCCTTTTTTCTCCAAAAGATGGGGATGAAATTATACTCTCGCCTTATGAGTCCATATGAGAGCCCTTAAAGTGGATTCTCGTGGGACTTAAAAAAAATTAAATATAGTTTTATAAGTTTTTATATATATTAGATGTGTGTGTGTGTGTATCGACATTATGTGTATAACTATATATTTTTATATATTTATTAGTTTCTAGTATAAAAATTTTTAGCTTATAATTTTATAAATTATATTTTTAAAAAAATAATAGAAAAATAAAAATATTTGACTTGTGAAGAATTTTTGTGGAGTCCTTACACGTAAGAAATTCATTTCATGAGGAGGCAAGGACAAGAGAAGAATTTTCTCCATCAATAGGGTGGGATAAGGGGATGGATAATAGCTTTCGCCCTGCCCACTTGTCATTCCTAAGTTAGTGCTATCCTCAACAAATATTTTAGACTTTTATGACGAAATAGTATAAGATCAGGGGTTATTTTAATGAAATAACACAAGATTGAGCATAATTTTGATGAAAAATTTACTTCATCCTCATTTGCCACTTTGTTATAAGTTGAGGGATTTATTTGGGCCTATCGCGAGGAGAAAATCAACAATAATCTAGGGGATAAGCCATCCAATTATGATTCTCTTACTTTATGTTTGACGAAATGACTTTAGATAAAAAAAAGAATTTTTTGCATGTACTCTTATAAATATCACGATTAATAAGTTCTAACCAAAGCATTCATTTAGATGCAAGAGTAGGGTACAAACTTGTTATAAGAATGTGAAAGATGTTTTCGTGGAGTAAAAACTTTAGCAATAAAATTTTTGCTAAATCAAAATCGATTGATTGAAGAACATGAAAGAGAGATGTTTCATGAAACAATAATTATGCTCGTTCATCCTATTGTAGCATATATAGGGAGAAATTGGTTGAATAGAAGTATAATAGTGTGCAAAAGTATAACTCCTATGGAAAAGAGCATCACTAGCAATAGCTTGGAATGAGGCAAATCTAGGATGAAGATTTAATGCTTGCCCTAATTATAACGTAAAAATAAGAAAAATTTAAACAATTTTATCAATTCTTCTTTATTAATATTGTTAGAGTTATCTGTGATAATTCATTTTTGAAATTGCATAAATTTACGATGACAGGGAAGAAAATATAAGTGTTTTGAATGGCATGATGGTCATGTCTAAAAAAACTACTATTTTTCCTTAATTTAATCATCAATGATCTAGTCACTTCTAAATCTCTTTCTAAGATAGGGTGAGGAATCTTCACCCTTTTTTTTTCATGTGATGAAATGGGATTACACCCCGCCTCATGGGTCCTTACGAGGACACCTAAAGTGGATTCTTATGGAACTTGAAAAAATTAAATATAGTTACACGCACACATTATGTGTATGTGCGCGCGCGCGCATGAGTGTGTTTGTGTGTGTGTATTGTCCCTTGTATACCAAGAAATGGGGGGGTTGAATTTGTGAAAAATTTAAATAATAGAGGGAAGGTTAAAGATGTAAGCTTAGAAGATAGAGTAGAAGAATAAAAGACATCAGAATTTATAGTGGTTTAGGTGTTAATAAACCCTACATCCACTCCTCAATTCTTTCAATTAAGTATTCTACTAAAACTAAATGGTTTTATAAGCTCACACCTAACCTAATAATGTGTTTTACAAAGACTCACACAGAACCTTATACAACTGTTTTTCCCAGAGGCTTATGCTCAAACTAGTACATGAGTTTTTCTATGGCTCACTCTTAAATCCAATCCTAAAGGTGTTTATAGCTTGCACCAAACTTTTTACAATTCAATATTAAAGAGTAAATAAGAGAGAGAGTTGACAAATACATTTGCAAGAGTTTGACCTTAGTAAATGCTATTCTCTTGCATTTATGTCCATTTGGTGGAGTGTTTATAGGTTACTCGCATCAAAGAATTGAAAAATGATGGTACAACCCAACATTTAATGCTTGTTAGACAAAAGTCACAATTCATATTTGAGGTTGCGGTCGCAATATTCATTGCTACCCTGAATTTTACTTTTTCATGGTTGTGAACTCCAACTGTGTCTAACGGTAGTACTTGTGACATTTGACCATTGGCTCATCAAAAAATGTTGTCATGTGATCTCTCTAAAGGATGTGGAAGGTTGCGATCGTAAACTATGAAGCTGGGTGTGACTTCCATCGTGAATCAATGAGGATTTTACTAGTAGAGATCATGGTCACTACTCAGGATTCATTATCACTATTTTTTATTTTTCAGTGAGTACCTTGATAGGTCGAATTATCTGATTGAAGGTCTGAAGTCCCTTAAATGAGATTTGAAGATCGCGGTCGTGACTTGCACTACGAATCAAACTGTCCAAAATGGACACCAACAATCTTGAGATAACAATTGTGACTTCTCATTCATAGTTGTGATTTAGGGAGCATTTTTCACACTTCTAGTTACTTGCTTTCATTCAACTTTTGATAAGTTCCTTACTAAATTTTTGTAAGAAAAACACTTAAAATTAACATTATACCTTTCAATCTATAATGTCAAGATCAAAAAAGAGTTTTGACCTAGGTTTAAAAAATCTAGTCCAACAATATATGTGTGTGTGTATTATGTGTATAATTATATATTTTTATATATTTATTAGTTTATAGCATACAAATTTTTATTTTTAGTTTAATAAATTGTATTTTTAAAAAATAATTTAAAAATAATACAAAAATAAAAATATTTTCCTTGCGAGGAATTTTCGTGTGGCAAGGAGTTCCTACACATAGGAAAATTCATTTCATATGGAGGCGAAAACAGGAGGAAAATTCTTCCCATAAAGAGGGAGGGATAAGAGATGAGCGATAGCTCCCGCCTCGCCTACTTGTCATTCCTAAGCCAATGCCCTCCTCAACCAATATTTTAGACTATTATGGCAAAATATTACAATATCAAAGGTAATCTTGATGAATTAATTCAAGATCAAATGTAATTTTAATAAAAAAGTTTATTTTGTCCTTATTCACTCTGTTACAATTTGAGGGACTTATTTGGTCCTTTCATTAGGAGAAAATCAACAATAATCTAGGGGATAAGCCTCCCAATTAGGATTCTCCTACTTTATGTTTGACAGAAAGGCTTCAGATAAAAAATAGTTTTATACATGTACTCTTATAAATGTCACGGTGAAAAAGTTCTAACCAAAGCATTAATTTAGATGCGAGAGTAGTGTACAAACTTGTTATAAGAACGTGAAAGACGCTTTTGTGGAGTAAAAGCTTGGATAGTAAAATTTTGCTTAAACCAAATTCGATTGATTAAAGAATATAAAAAAATGTTATTTTTGTAGAGTAACAATTATGTCGGTTCATCCAATTGTAACAGATATAAGGAGAAATGTGTTGAATAGGAATATAATAGTGTGTAAAAGTACTAATACTATAGGGAAAAAGCACCACTAAATGGCTTAAAGTAAGCAAACCCAGTCAAAGATTCTACTATAGCCTTAATTATAAGGTAAAAATGGAAAAAATTAAAACAATTTTATCAATTCTTCTTGATTAAAATTGCTGGAGTTATTTATGATATCTCATTTTTTAAATTACATGAATTTATAATGGCAAAGAGGAAAATATAAGTATTTAGAATGATGCAATAATCCTTTCTAAAAAAGGCTATCATTTGTCTTTAATTTATTCTCAATAATCTAATCACTTTTGAATCTCTTTCTAAGATAGGTTGGGGAATTTTTTCCCTTTCTTCTCCATGGAAAGAGGATAGGATTACACCTCCTGCCTTATGGGTCCCTATAAGGACCCTTAAGTGGATTCTCATAGGACCTGAAAAAATTGAATATAGTTATATAAGTTTTTATATATATTAGATGTGTATGCATGTGTGTGTGTGTGTTTGTGTGTGTATTATGTGTATAAATATATATTTTTGTACATTTATTACTTTCCAACATAAAAATTTTTATTTTATAATTGGATAAATTGTATTTTTAAAAAATAATGAAAAAATAAAAAATTTTCCTTGCGAGGAATTTCCATGAGGTGAGGAGTCCTTACACATAAGAAAATTCATTTCATACGGAGGGGAGGACATGAGGAAAATTCTCCCCATCAAAAGAGTGGGACAGGGGATGAGGAATAGCTTCCACCATGCCTATTTGCTATTCCTAAGCTAATGCCCTCCTCAACTAATATTTTAGATTTTTATAACAAAATAGTGTAAAATCAAGGGTAATTTTGATAAAATAATACAAGATCGAAGGTAATTTTGATAAAAAAATTCATTTCTTCCTCATTTGTCACTTCGTCACAAGTTGAAGGACTTATTTGGCCCTTTTGCTAGAAGAAAATCAATAATAATCTAGGGGATAAGCCACCCAATTAGGATTCTTCTACTTTATGTCTGATAGAAAGGCTTCAAATAAAAAAAAAAAGAGTTTTTTGCATGTACTCTTATAGATGTCAAAGTGAAGAAGTTCTAACCAAAACATTCATTTAGATGTGGGAGTAAGGTACAAACTTGCTATGAGAAATTTTAATTATTATGACAAACTTTTGTGATGAAATCAATATTATCATAATATGTGGTATAATCTTAATCAAATTTAAATTTATCACGATTTTCATAAAAATTGATTAACTTGAAATAAAACAAAAGTTTAGTAAAGGTTTTAATCATAATAAAATGAATATAAAAGAAATATAATGAAAATAAATTTTCATCATAATATTTTAGCATAAACACTGCAAGAAAAACAATGGTATTCCGTCGACATATACTGACAAATCAACAACAGAAGTGGTAGACATCATATTAATAGCATTGTTGATGGAATACATACTGAAATACATCAGTATTTATTAATAGAAATTATCCGTCGGTAAATTTTGGAGCCTAAAATTAGTGTCAACAATTGTCGACGGGGCAAGCAAAAACTCACACGAAAATTTGTGTGCCTAGAATTCCATTGATGATATGTCGGTAAAGTGTTGAATAAAAGTTAATAAAATATAATGACAGATTTCTTAATGTGATGTGGCATAGTTAGTCGACAATTTGTCAATAAATCTAAAATAAAACTCTTTCGCAGACCCTTGTGCTTCTTTTTCCTTACTTCTTTGCTCTTCCTCCATCCTTTGCTTTTCTTTATGTCTCCCATAGCACCCACCACCACATCGGCTCCCTTGCATTGCCTACGCCTTTACCACACCTCCTTCTACGCGTTTGCTTATGCCTCCACCTCTATTTTCGTAATGTTTTCCTTCTTTTGTCATTGTCGATGTGTTGCCACTGCGGAAGCCATTATGTCGCTTGCGCCTCCACCACACAGGTATGTTGATATGTGTGTGTGTGTATTATTTAGGAAATTATTAGAATTATGGGTAAAAACTGTATGTAGGGGATGAATTATTTGAATTAGAAAATTTTAAAATATATTATAGGAATTATAGAATTAGAAATTATGTGAATTATTGGTTAAAATGTATAGAATTTCTTAGTGAATTTTGAAAAGGTTTTGTTTTGTAAATTAGGAAAATAGGTGAATTTTGTAAATTATGTAAATTGTGTATTTGGGATTTTTTTAAATTTTTTTTGTCAATTCTATGTAAATTATATTTGTGAAAATATTAATTATATAGTTTTGTGAATTTTGTATTTGTGTAAATATATTAATAATGTGGATGTCATATATTTGTGAATTTTATAAATTTTCATAGTAAATTTTTGTTTCTTTGTTGTGAATTTGTTGATTTTGTGCAAATTATGAGTTATGGAAATGAATTTGTTGAGTTGGGTAAATTTGTTGAATGTGTGAATGCGTTTGTGCAAATTTTGTAAATATATTAATTTATGTTTGTTGAATTTGTAAGTATTATTATTTCTTTTTTTTTTTTTGTTGAATTTGTGTAAATTCTGTCAATTGTGTGTAATTTTGAGAATTTGTTGAATTTGAATTATTGAGTGATGAAATTTTAATTGATTTACTGAATATTTGTTAATGAATTTTGATGAATTTTATTATTATTTTGTGTCAATTATGAATGTTTAGTTAATTTTAGTCAATTTTTATGAATTATGAAATTTTAGTGAAAATTAGTGAAGTTTATTATGGAAATTTAGTTAATTAAATTATGTTGTTATACTTTTATGATTGAATATATTTTAAAGTTATATATATATATATATATATATATATATATATATATATATATATATATATATATATATATTGAATTTGTAATGAAGTTGTAATATGTATATTTTTAATGAATTTTAGTGTT